>JAAGNO010019717.1:0-24378 GCA_033439905.1 Ceryle rudis | reverse complement strand
CCCTAACAGAAACCCCAAAACCTGGTGCTAAGATTAATGCTTCCCTTAAATAAATCAGCGTACGTTTTCCACAGAACCAGTTAAAAAAACAAAGCACCCCACACACATGCAAAAAAAAAAAGGGGAAAAAAACCCACCACACAAAACACCAACAAATAACCCACAAAAAACCACAGCCACCAAACCCTAAGACAGATCTTTTCCCCATTAGCTGTGGTGTTCACAGAAAATTCCATCCCCTCTCCGGAGAGCCTGCACAGACACATGCCTTAAGCAGCCCAGTGAACAAGTGGGGTCAATTTGAGTTTGTCTGATTTTAATGGCAGCAGGATCTGGATGTTAATTAAGTACCAGATTTCCCATTGTCCCAACCCTACCACACCTTTCCTGATTAAAAAAGGCAGCTTTTAGAGCATTTTTTTAGTTGCTGCTCAGCCAAGTTTGTCTGCAGAGAGATTTTCTTGTGTGTGTTCACTGATCAGAACTGCTGCTCTCACTTAGCACAAACGCCTTTCTGAGAGATTTGCCCCAGAGAGCAACCCCCAGTAACATATTTCATTTCCATCCTCACAGCTTGAAGATGCCAGTCAGCTACAACTGCCGATAGCCATGAACAGAAGGAAGATAAACATGCTCAAGTCATGTCCCCACAGAGAAAGCCGAGTCTATCCCACCCTCATCCTTCCTCACAACACCATCTTTCCTCAGATCAGCGGGTCCCTTCTCCTCCAACTCCTGGCTCATGCACTGGCTGCTCAGATTCCTCCGAGGGCTTTATCCAGGCCTGCTGAATGGCCAGTATTGCCCTGTCTGCACAACAACTAGTTCTTTGAGACATGGCCACTTACACAGCTCCCCACATTTTCTTGGTAAACGTCTCATACATCCAAAGCACAGCCTCTACTCAGCAGTGTCTGTGGGCTGCAGCTGCACTGAATGAGCCCCTTTAGCTGGGAACATGAAAACAGCAGGACCACCTCAACCACCCCTTCATGCCTAGTCCAACAAAAAACTACATTGATGTTGGATCAACAATCTTGGGATCATCATAAACCACACTCCTACAAAACAACTGTAATAGATTTGGATTCCAATTAAAACCAGAAAACACACAACAGGTGGAAGTCTGGAGTACTTGCACAGAGTATCTATCTAGTACATATTCCAGCAAGTTGTTCTGTCTCTCCTCTGTAAATCAACTTTCCCTTCACCTCCATTTCTCTCTGTTGCTAGCTGAAAGGACTGGGGAACCCATGAGACACGACCTGGATGACTTCACTATTACATCATGAGAAACTTGCTTTCCACAGATGAAAAAGTCAGCGAGCCACCCTCACACCACCCTTGACATGACTTAGCTTTGTAACAGAGCTATCACCTAGGAAAGTAACCAACTCTTGTTCATAAATGTTTAATCATCTGTAGCACACGATTCTGCTAGTTCCCATGCACTACTCCCTCCTGAAAACTGCCACCAGAAAGCCCTCTGAAAGATGCCTGTAAGACAGCCATCAATTACCATCAGCGCCAGATACCTCAGGGATAGCACAATGAATAGTAAACATCTGAGAAAAGACCATGTTAGTACCTAATACTCAATTAAGAGCTCTCCTTGCCCAGGCACCGGAAGGATACTTTTCAAGTTTAAGTCTCTACGCTTGCAGTATGAAAATGTAGACATAAAATCCAGCCTTTCCCATTTGTACTGAAATATTAGCTCCTGCCTTCCAATTCATCTGTGGTACTAGTTCCCATCACACCACCTCTAGATGCAAGTTCTCAAACAAGAACCACTGCACTTTCCTCTGCATATGCTCTCCTGCTTGGGAAAAGTTTCTCATTAATTGTAAGCCAACTTACTAGAACAGGAAATTCCTGAAGGAAAAGGATGAAATTGCATGGAGAGAATGGGACCTAAGCCACACAAAGAAAGAAGCAGAGCTCTTTAAAGGCAACAAGAAAGCTCAGATCTTGTCAGGGGCTGGAGCTGGTGTAATCTTACACATGCAGTTTTATTCATATAATTTATTCACAGTCCAGCAACATTACATAGGTAACAACTTTCCAACGATCTAAAGGGACAGAAGGTAGAAGAGGTAGACAGCAGACTACTAGGAAAGCCACTTATGCAGGTCTGGAAGAAATTGCCAGATAGGCAAAAGAAAAACAAATATTCCTACCTGTAAGAGCAGGTACCTCCTAAAGCCTGTGTGCAGCTTCAGCTTCCCATACGACATCCAATCATTGTGAGAGAAATTGCTTCTGGAGGCCAAGCAGTTCAACCATGCACATAACAGCAGCACATCAAAGGCACCTTTCACTCCTCGGGATACAACACTGCGGTGCTCATCAAAATGTCTCAAGAGTTAAACAAGGTACACAACAATTTTCTCCAGGGTTTTAACTTAAAAAGCTAGGAGTGTACCCCAGCATCTGCCCAAGGACCGTTCTGCCCACAGCAGTCTAATTAAACAGATAGGAACATGCACAGATACATTGCCTATTGAAGAGCATTGGTTTAAGTAACATGGTGCAACAGGACCGACTCCATCAGCTATGAGCAAAGGGGATCTATTCCAAAAGTCAGGCACACTCTTTTAATCCAACATGCAAGCTTGAGTTGTCTGTATTTGTAAGGTATTACAGAAATAGGGTTCTTAATAGGTCTGGCTCCATCAGACAGCTCTAGTGATGGGCATACATCAGTAAAAGCCTGTAACATTCAGTTCTAAACAGCACTGAGCAAGTGCCATCCCCTTTATTTAAGCTCCCAATAATGAGACATGAAGTTGTCCTAACTGTTAAAGGCAGACACTTGTTCCATGTCACTGCATAAGCAGCGATGTCTCCATTTGCAGTAACATTTCCAATTAGACCCAACATGACTATGTCATTTGATATTCATCAAATGGAGAGCTGTGGCAATACATGGCAAAACCACTGTCTTTAGAGGGAATATAGTTCTAACAGACATGCAAAGAACTAATGCAATTGACAGAAAAAGCTGATTTCTAACATAAAATTCACAGTAAATGCAAGTATTACTCATATAGTGTAATTTCAAAATATACTGAGTAGAAGCAACTTTAGATTTTCCATTTGCTATTATCAGGTTCTCAACCACCATCACACTGCCATGAACAGTCCTACCCTGGCAAGGTGAAAACGCCACAGCTAACCTCACAATGCTCCCATGTCCCAAAAGAGACCCTGGCAGCCACTGTGCTTGTCTGCATGCCCTGGCCATACAGCAGAGGTAGCCACAAGAAAGCTATGGCATGATGGGGCTCTACCACCTAATTTTTCATTGTTTCCAAAGACTTCTCTCCAGAAAGTTACTTTGAGAGATGAAAAAGCATTACTAGGCCTGAAAATTCACCCCCCCACCCCCACTTAATGCAAGGCTCAATCCTACACATTCTCTCCTCTGGCTAAACTCCCAGCTACACTATAAAAACTGTCTTGCTTTCCATGCTCTGATAACTAGGACTCTTTGCTCTGGTTCTTGAATACTCAAATGTTGCTTTGTTTTAAAGCTTCGTATCTGGCACAAAAGCAATACCAAATGAGGAACACAGCAGGTTTTGTCTAGTAGGAAAAAAAAAAAAAAAAGATCTGATCAAGAAAGAAGGTAATGAAGAATTTGTAGGAGGTAATGTTCACTTGGAGAAAATCAGAGTCTGTATGCCTCCACTGTGTTCCACATCTTCCCTCCTGCATTTAATGATATGGCCACAGAGTAGACAACATGTGAATACAAATACCTGAGGTAGCTTTACACAAACTCACACCTAGCACAGTTCAGTCACCAGAAACCCGTAGCTCTGAGCTAACCGAGAAGCAGGACAAATCTGGCAGCACTGAGCCGCAGCTATACTGCCACCGATACCTTGGGGTGACATCTTAGTCAGATCACTAAGCCAAACCCAAAAAGCTATGCTGTCATCACCGGCAACCCGAAAGCACATCTATGGGAGTTGGTTCACATCGGCACATCTGACGCTAGGATACTTACCACTTACGTGACAATAAATTTTGTTAGCAAACAAGTAAGAACCGAGTTTTAAGGCCTTGACTGTAAACGATGTGGTGGATGGAACTAGATGGGCCCAAGGAACCCTGCAACCTGAATTATCCTGTGATCCTACTATCATACAGGAAATCTTACCTTTCAGTCTCAAAATGCAACTGCTGCAAAAGCAGGACTGCTAGAGCCAGAATCCCATATTTGAAACAAAAGTATCCCTGTACCAGACTGCCTAGTCTAGGGGACTGGTCCTCCAAAAACTAACATAGGCACACTTAATGCAAAAACACATTGAAAGGTTAAAAAAAAAAATTACTATATATCAGGTATTTTTCAGTCTTATTTTTAAGGAAGAGTTTGTTAAATTGTTAAATCCATCATCTATATTCTCTTCCCTCTCCCCATAACTTCTGAATTCTTTAATCACTTTTAACAAACTTCAACCTGACATGGTAGAGAAAATACAGATCCCAAAGATACTACATTCTTACAAATATAGTTACCAAATAGAAAGGGTTCCACTAAAAGACAGACATCAGCATCAGAACCACAGCATTAGACACCAGCAAATCTACATAAAAAAGGCCAAAGGAAATGAGGCTTCATAAAACTTCTCTGCTTACAGAATTACTTCATTAACACTAGTCAGAGGCAACTAGACCTCACTGCCAGTGGGATTGTTAGTAGGTGATTTTTCATGCTGAAGTTCAAAGGGTGAGACAAGAAGGTATTTGAAGATGACTTTAAGGAATATCCCACAAAGACAACATACAAAGTGTGCATAATTTCATCTGAGAAGCTCACAGGCTGGTGTTGGTGGGGGTACCCTGGGGGCTGAGAATTATCTTCTGGCAGCAAGAGAACAACCAAACTCCACTGAGCCATTCAGAGACTAGCAAAAACCAAGATGTGTGTAAACCCACCACTGTAACTAACCTCCAGTTCCGGAAACAATCCTCAGTCAGGAGTCAACATGTCAGAGAAAATGAGGATTCTCCCCTGCTCACCCTGCTACCTACCGAACACAAGAAGAGCTGGATTCCATATGCATTTAAGCAACTGTTAATTCTAATTCATAGGTAACAGGTATATCCTTAGGCATATCCAGGTATACTCCTTGGGTACAGCATGCGAAGACTCTGTAAGTCACTTTGGGATTTCTGAGGACCAAATCAGTACCCTTCTTGAAATATTTGTGTTTATTCAAAGTGTTAGAGCAGTTTCAGGCACAATATCATACCTGTTCTACCATACAAAGAACTGAAATGAACTTTCCCTATCACTGTGCATAATTCTGTCATTCTGTATTGTACATAAAACTATTCAAAATCATCACAAGATCTATCCTAAAACCAAACAGATGTCTTGTCTTTATCTATTCCTCTCAAAGAGTTTTCTAATGCTCTTGCTGCAGGCAACTTCCATTTGACATCCAGCCTAAATTTACTCACAGCCAGTTTATACATGTTTGTTCTTGTGCTAACCTTGCCCTTTAGATCTAACAGTTCTTTCCCCTCCCTGATGCTCACCCCTCTGAGGTATTCATAGATAGCAGTCATATTCCCTCTCATCCTTCACACTGCAAATTAAGCCAAACTTTTAGTCTCCTCTGGTTAGGCAGGCTCTCCCATCTACTAAACACCATGCTAGCCCTTCCCTGCACCTGTTCCAGCTTGAATTCCTTCCTTACAGACAGGCAACTAGAACTGTACAACACATGCCACAGAAGCGCCCAACAAGGCACTGTACAACAGCATTAATATGCCCTTATACCCACGGAAATAAATCCCCAATAATCTGCCTTTTCCACCAATGCATCAGCTGTGACCCTCAGCCAGCAGTAAACCAATACAGCCAGGGTTTCCTGAGAGCTGGCAAACTGCGTTAGAACTCTGAATAAGCCCCAGTGACAAGCACTGAAGTGCTGCAACTGAAACACTACACCAGCATTAAAGGAATAGCTTTATCCTCTCGATTTAGTAACCACAATGGTTCAGTCTTGTACGCTGCCCAAACTCTCAGACCCAGATGACAGACTGTTTGGCCCTGCCAATGCCATGGCAGTCACACTACCAAGCATCCAAGAGAAAAAAAAGAGAAGGGGGGGGAAGGGAAGGCAATCCATAAACAAGACCCCAGCCCAAGCCACTCCCAGCCCTACAATCCTATGGGAATGTACTATAAATTTGGTCAGAAAACGAAATCAGGGGCTCATATATCTACAAGCCAGAAGGACACACAAGGAAGACATTTACTTTGTATCCCATTTTTCTACTCCACTCTCACCATCCACTACTGGCTGATGGGATACCAAGTTAGATCTTGCACATGCCACCATGGAAACACACTTCAGTCCTATTTATTTCAACACTGAGTCTCCAGTCTTCACACTCCCTTGGGATCCTGTAGGTTCTCACTATCTGTACTTGCAATACCTGAGTAAATAACCGAAAGATTCTGTTGGTTGATACACCCAGGCTCACAAACTTTGTTTTGTGCAACCAGTAGCACATTGCATTGCATGTAAAACAACCAGAAAGTTGTACTACACCACTACAGTTCTTCCCAGCCCAGCTGGAAAAGGACAACCCTTCCCGCTACAACCAGTCATTATTGCCTTTTAGAGTGTTAAGAGAAAGCCACAGGAAAGCTCTAAACACAGACTTGGTACAGTAGTTCATTTTTTTCCTGTCTTAAATATAAAGGATTGAAGGTAGCATTAAATTTGATCTAGTCCAGCTGCTACCAATCTCCTTTTCTGCACTGCACCCTCTATGGCACTCCCCATACTGCTGATACCAAATAGGTAAGCGCTGCACCATAATCCGATCACATTTCCACACAGAGCAGTAAGTGCTGCAGAGGCAGGATCCGCTACTAGAGCCAGTGAAAAAATGACTGATCAGCTGGACTGGGAAATAACATCAATGCCTACAAGAAACTGGATATCCCAGAGCCAAAATTCTGTTCTTTCTTAATTTTAAGGCAGGAAAACCCACCTATTAGGGGCAAGCCAGCACAGAAGCCTAAAAGTAAAGGACTAGGCACTCTGCAAATGCAGTTTAAGCCCAGTCAGTCTTTAGCCCTTCCTAAGATAGCTCTTCTCCCCACAAGAGAAGTTGTCAAAAGCAGTTTTTGCCAAGATACCTTTTGCAGTACGGGGATATGCAAGGAATAGGCTCTAATCACAAGTCCAGATCTCTACAGTCTTTTTTTCGTATCTTATGGGCATCAAAACTAATTGAGTTCATTATTTATAATCAATTAGTTTAACGTAAAGACGTTTTCAGGAATGAAACTACTAAATGAGTGTATTATTACTGATCCTCACGTACCCCCAGCAATGCAAAAGTCACCAGCTAATAGCAGCTGTCTGTAAACCCTTTACAAGTCTCCTTTTTTCTTACCCAGATGGTAAGTTCTTTTTTCCCCTCCTGTGCATTAAATACTCAACACACTTACCATGCATAACAGTTATTTCTTAAATCAGGATTTCTTCCACTGAATTTCAACCAAAATAAACATGGTATAGAGAGAATGAGTGTATGCTTACAGTGAACAACCATTCATCAGCTTAAGTAACTCTAATGGATGCCACTTTAAACTAAGCCTGCACCATCTGTTCTACCCCTCAATTAGTGAAGTCAAGAAAAATTATTCAATACACAGTTTAAGAAAGCCAGCTAATTTATGTAAGTTTTATTTCTCTTCAGCTCAGTGAAGCATGCTCTTGAAATGCTTGATATTCAGAAACAGATCAGAATGGAAGGCTGCTTTCTCTAACACTATTAGTTTTGTCAGGGGAAGTAAA
Source organism: Ceryle rudis (assembly GCA_033439905.1). Lineage (NCBI taxonomy): Eukaryota > Metazoa > Chordata > Aves > Coraciiformes > Cerylidae > Ceryle > Ceryle rudis. Next base: position 16,540 of record JAAGNO010019717.1, on the reverse strand, counting down.
ATTTCCCTGCAATATTTCACTAGATAAAGACACTTCTCTAACATCGCATCATATATTTTATTTTTAAAACTGTGATGTTCTCTGTAAGGAACAACATCAGCTAGCAGCTAAACAAATCAAATCTGAAATCCTGCACACACAAACACAAATGAAGTTCAGGACACAGCTCTGCACAGCTCTCACCCTGACAGGCTGGGTCTACCAGCACAGCCTTCAAAAGTGGAATTGTCCTCAGCCACCAGGGTCTGTTAACCGTGTCAGTTCCTAACCCTCCTCTAAGAAGCAAAGCCCAATCCTGCGACCTGCTTGGCACAGAGCCTTACACAGATCAAGATGCTAAAGGATCATCCTGTGCAAGGGTAAGATACTCTCCTTAGCCAGCATAGCCTGTGAAGGGAAAACAGTGCAGCACCAAAAAAAAGACGACACCACACACACAAAAAAAACAATACCACACCAAATGAACAAGCAAACAGGAAAAAACCCACAACAACTACTTGCCCAAGTGCAGAATAAAACCACGTTTAATCCAGTTCCTTACTGCAAACCCCTACCCAATTTCACTTCAAACTGGCCTTTCCTACCACTCTGCAATATGCGAAGCTCTTAAAGGTTCAAAGGAAGAGAAAGATGCAAGAGACCTTATCCCCACTGTTAGATGGGTGTGACAATACAATACTCACCTGTTGTGGAAAAGCAGGCAAGAGAAGGTCCCTGCCAAACACCCTCAGTTCACCTCAAGGAATATCATGCTGGTAGAAAAACACTTTTAAGTTCTTGGACATATTCCTTTATGCTACATTTCAAAATGAAACATCAGTGCTACATCATAGTCTGGGTTCTGAGAAAAGCACATAGGCCACAGATGAGTCAGGAGATCCTGCGTACTTAGCAGCATTATTAAATACTGCCACAAGCAGCTCCAAGTGAGACTGTTCACCAAGGAATTCCTGGTGATTTCAGCTCTCTCCCCCTGCTATAGGTTTATGAAGCAGAGAGGACGTGCTGAAGCCACTGACACTGCTGCATTGTTTTGCTTCAGGTCTCCAGACAGCCAGCCCAGTGCAGACCTTAGTTGTTGTTCAGGGATTCAAAGCTCTGCAAAATAACTTTTTTTTGCTTAGCAGGGGAAGAAATGAAGTCAAGCAGAGCCACCATCCTGAAACAGCACAGACCAAGCAAATAAAGCACACAAAGAAAGAAAACAGATGCAGGATACCTCACTGATCCACAGCATCCTGCAATACCTTCCCCAGCTCAGCCTCACTAGTACACCCCACAACCCCTAGCGCCCATGCAAGCACAGATTGTTTGATCCAAATAACAGCTCCAGAGAAAAGCAAGAGCCCTCAAAAGATAATTCATCTTGTCACTCTGCACCATTCTTGTGTCTTCCACCTACCTGTAAGTACTACTGAAAAAGAGAGGCCAGGCAATGCCTGTTGGGTACAGTTCAAGCACACCCCTGCCAAACACAAACAGGCAAATGGCCTTGCACTGGACCTCAGTGCCTTACTTCATACAACAACCCTCATGTTTCTTCGATTTGAAAAGCATCCCAAACTATCCAAGTGCCTTCTGCACCAAGGCAGAAGCTTGTTACAAAGCAGGCATCAGTGACCAGGTCACAATGCTATTTGTTAGAAGAGCTTCAGAGTGCCGAGTGCTAGCAGAAGCATGTTAGGTCTCCCTGTTTCACACATGATGCTTTTACAGACTTGGACATCACCAAGGAAACAGAAGCATCTCTTCCCCCCCATCACTGCTGTTCCAATGCATCACTTCAAAGAGAAGACTGCACTGTCTCCAGTCCCAGTGCTGAGGTCAAGGACTTCACGAAATAATGTCGGGTTAAAATAGAAACAGTGTACAAAAAAAAAAATTATTAAAGCCTAAAAATAGGAATGATGGTCATGACTTACACAGCTCAGGCTTCTACGCCAATGAGGGAAAGCTTGAGCCCTCCCTGTAAAGGCAGGGTGATTTCACCATCAGGTGAGGCTCCCTTTAATCCAAACTGAACTGCATTGCCTCAGAGATGTCACTCCCCTTTGGTTCACTTGTGTTTCCCACTGATAACATCTAAGCACACGTGTTTAGTTAGTAGAGTCCTAGACAGGAAGGAGACATGAATCAACTGGATGCTCTCCCAAGATAATGGGTCTGTTATCCAAATCCAGTCTAATTCTGAGAGCACAGACTTCATCACTGAAGTGTCAGGGAATTTCAGATCATGCAGATTATCTCAATCTTTGTTTTAAACTGATACTCTTTCAATGAAGGGAGTGAGGTGAGCAGAGAAACAGACTGCTGATATAAAGGGTTTTTCAACCGTGACCAAACAACTGCAGTTTAGCTCTCCAGATGGCTATTCTAGGGCAGTGGTGCTTGGCCTTTCACTCTCAGGGTTGTTACACTAATCCATGAACTGGATCAGATGACACCAGCTACCCTGTTCTCCCTTAACACCAGACTGAGCTCTGAGCTTCCAGACCCCCACCACACAAGCAGTTAAAAAGAAAGGCAACAATATACAGATGCAGGCACTAAAAGAAAACAAGAGACTGGCATATGACAATGTATTTACGCATTGGCTGGATACACCTCCACATAGTCAGCCTGCCCCATTCAAAGGTTTCACATCCTCCATTATACTAATTCACTGAGAAAACACACTCCAGACATCCGAGACATGTCTCTGTTATGCTTACTAGAACTTATTAAACACAGCAAATGCTATCTATAGAATATGCACATTAATGAACAGCCAGCTCAGCAGCATGAGCCCTGGGACAGAGTCACCGCAATACAGACATGCCACCAGTTTGTTACTGGAGAATGAATACCACAGTGAACATTGTGTGTAGTTCAACAGACAAAAGACTGGGAAGAGGGGTGAAGGAGAGAGACAAGTTATCCTAAAACAAATTCTGCAAACTAAGTGGGATGCTGGAATTGCAGAGTCCTGCATAGCTCCGCCATCCACATCACTTTGCAAAACCCAGGCAACCAGCACATTTTTTAACAATTTCAATTTTACTGTGCTTGGGTTACAGACTTGAGTCATTCTCAGTGGAAAGGTAAGAGAAAGCCACTAAGCAAGAAAAGGGAGAACAAGAACACACCATGCTCTCAGAAAATTTTATGTACACCGCTTGTTCATGACAGCAAATTAAGATTTCTTCATATGTTCCATCAGAATGGATCCTCTACTCAAGACTGTATTGGTTCATGGCCCTACATACCAAACGGCTTCTACCACAGTTGCCTGATGACAAAAATGAAGGGGGAAAAAAATGCAGCTGTGCAGAACACATCGACCAATACACTGCAATTTCACAACCACTGCTCAATCAAAATTTGTGTTAAAAATAGTATACATTAATCCGAGGATGCTGAGCACCAGAGCACTTGCAACCTACATGGCTAGCCTCTCCTTTGCTTCTACAGGAGAGAACTCCAGTACAACCCAATTATCTTCAGGCTCAGCTCTGTAGGAACTTCAACTCTCAGATTTTTCTGGACTTAGGAGAAAATAACAAAGTCTCCTATTACATCTCATACAACAGCTTAAGTATCCTCTTCGATTTGTGAGAGGGCCTCATGAAGGGACCAGGACAGGAGGTTTCCAGGCCACAGCTGAGAAGCGCCCCCCCACAGTACATGAGAGTGGTAGGACTTCCTCACTATGTGAAGCAACATGACAGGAAGAACAAGGCAATGGATTTCCAGATCTACCAGCTCATTGCAACACTGTCAAATTCAACAGAATGAACATACATACACACACATATTCCCTCTCCTGAGCTAAGCGCAGCAGACCAATTGTACTTAAGATGCTCACAGAAAATCAGAAAAAAAGTCTAGCAAGATTTAACGACAGAGAAAAATACCGTTGTTTATATGTGCTTTTGGCAGCCTTACAAACTCTTTAAATAGAGTCAGAAATCATCAACATTGCTAATGACTGGGATGATCAAAGTATGCCACCAGATAACAAGGTACACAAAGAAACCAAGATATCAAAGCATGTACACCAGACGTAAATCCATTTATTAAAACTCCACTTAATAAATTCTGACTTACTTGATTTCTCAATATCATATTGGCTATCAACTACCAAGAAATGGTTGATTAGGTATAATTACCAGCTTACAGAACAGTAAATTAGAAAGTCTACTATACAACCTTCACTAAGATCCAGTAGCACTTGACATTGAAACTTCTGATTGTAAGCACATACTATCCGACAAGTCTTACCTTGTAATTGCTGGAATTTACCCAAGAAGTGGCCAGTCCGTCAACCATTTTATCCAGCATTGTCTGATCGTGTTCAAGATCAGCTGACTTCTGTTTATCCGAGAAGTAATCTATCAGTTCCTGGCCAACCTGAAGTCTCTTTCCAACATCCTTCTGCAGCACCTGCGCTAAGCAGTACTCCATACTGGGCTCCATAATGTCTTAGAAATACAGCACCAGCAAGAAAGCTAGAGGGCAGTAGGTCTGAAAAATCCCTCTATAAATGTATGCAGGAGGTCGCCTCTTTGTTCGATGAAGGTTACTGAGGGTCTGGGTTTCAAAGATGCAATTCTGAGAATGGCAACAATGCACCATGTGTGTGTGAACAGCAGCTGGCAGGATATTAAAAGTCCAATTTAAATAACTAGTAATAGATGAAGCAACAAGCAGTGCTGTACTGTTGAGTCTGCAATTCAGCAGTCCATTCTGAAAGAAATGAAAAAGAACAGTATTATAGGTTAAATTAAGACTGGGAAAAAAAAAAAAAGATCGAAAGCATGTCACAAAATAGGTTATTCACATACAGCTGCAAAGCTGTGATAAGCTAGATAGGAGCAATATTGTTCTATTTTAAAGAGTCAGACAAGGTAGGTCAGGACAAACACCTCCGGTTATTCTTTACAACAGCAGTTACCCATCAGTTCCCTAGAAGTTTTAATGACAATAAATATGTAAATATGGTGCTTAAGTAACAGCTGGTTAGTTGCCAATATTATTGCAATTACCATCACCACCACCATCCATCCACAAAGGTGGAGACAAAATCCTTAAGCAGGTCACCAGGAAATCTAATCTGTTTTAAGTGAAAGCTGGAAGAGGACTGGCTCCTGTTTTGGCTGTTGGCCTTCAGCAATCAATGCCATCATCTGGCTGGCAAGAAGATACAGCACTAATACTGGGCTCCAGGCATGTAAAACAAACAGTTTGCAAAAACTAGGTGCTCAAGCCATTTCCAGGCTTAATTCTGTTACACCTGAATGACACATGTCCAGGGAATAGCACTGGCATAGATTAATCACAATGCAAACAACACTGCCCATGGTGTCCTGATAACCAAGGCCATGCACAAGAAAGGCCAAGCCAAACTTTGCTGCCACACAGAGGCACAGCATCATCTCTGAAGTAAGCCTTTGGCTTATGTGTAAAACAAAACACACACACACAAAAAAAAAAAAAAAAAGCTGTCTGTCTGGGGGTTTGGTTATGTTCCTCTTCTGTCCAAGGACTTGATTAGGGACTCATCTGTAGCTTTTTGGTTTTGTTCCTTCATCTGCAGTCAAACAAATCCCTCCAAGCAACCAGGGAACAGACCCTGGGCCTGTCCTCCACACTCCCATAGACCAGGGCTCCCAGCATCACCATACTGCTTCCTGAAGCATCCCTTCATCACGGGTTAGCTTTTTCAAGAGGGGGCAATACAAATCTAGAGTGGCTTTTTGTTTCCTGTCTAATAATACCCAAAGCTAGAAATCTGCCCTACTTTTTCCACCAGCAGGAGGAAAGCAGGTCAAGCTCAGAGCAAAGGAAGAGGCTGTGAAGCATACACCTGGTTCAATAAACAACTGTAAGGAAGCTGAAGGCATAAGCTCAGTAATTGGAAGCACTGGGGAAGCAAATCTAAATACCTTCTGTTTGAGCAAATAAGGCCTTCACAAAACTCTTAATAAAACAAAGTGTATCTGATAGCAGATGAGACACACACAAGAACCCTACCCTGGAATCAAGAGCACACCTCGCACAGCAGAATATTTCAGGTCATTACTTCTCACCTCCATCCTCCTTAGGCAGACTTATAAACTGTCACATCTTACCAACACCAAGCACAGCATCTAGATGCAGCACAGAGGCTTGGGGTCTTGCTCTTCCCTACCTCTACACGTGTTGCCAGACACACCCCAGCGGCTCACACTGGCTGCACTGCTTATTCATCAGGCAGAAGGAGTCACCAGAGAGCTGTCTGTTCCAGACAGCCCGTTCAAATCCTGCTGGCTGACAGCAATCAAAACTGGTTCTGTACATCCGGGGTACTCACCTCAGCCAACTGCCTGGCAAATCCTATCATCAGTCAGAAGGGATTGTTTGTGCCCCTAAACTAAACTCCCTCCTCATGAGCAAATCCTCAGAGCAGCAAGGAAGCATTAGATGAAACTGCACGCTCATCATATAGGGCTTAATTTAGCCCCATCACAGCTTACTGCTTGTGACCACTACCCCATCCCGAACTGTCTAAAGAACATGCCAAACTGCTTCAAGTCCCTTAGAGTGATTTGAATTCAAGTTTAAAATTGTCAACAATACCCCAATCAATACTCGCAGAGCCACACCTTTTTCCTTCCTAAAAGGGACACTGGTTGCAAACTAGAGGAAAGCCAGGCCTTTTATTATTGCTGAAGCAGTTTGACCTGTTTCAGTTTAGCACCAGCTCGGAAAGCAGCTCTGAGCTTTCAGAATCTCACAGTTAAACGGTTCACGACAAGGCTCCAACTACCCGTGGCAGCACAGGCAAAAAAGGGCCATTTCACACAATCATAAAAGCACAGAAGTTTTCATCTGAGACTCCCTGTCTGTAGCTTTGACTATTGGCCCCTGCCATGCCCTCTAGGATGGGCTGGCCTTGCTCCTTGCTGCAGGCGCTCCCACTCTGCAAGACAGTATTAGACACGGGAGTCTAAGCATCTAACACAAGTTTTCACACAGTAGGGCAGCATTTCACTGGCTATCTTGCTAGCAGAGAGATACTGGAGAAGGGGCAGGTAAGTGATATTTAGCAGCTACCATGTTCTTGCTGAATTTTTTCAAAGTTAACTGTGTAGTTTACTTCTGGAATACAGAAGCTGCACACATGTTCAAAATGGGACTCTTCTGTTTCCTGGATAGAACATGGTGAAGAAAGTCACCTAATTCCTTTTAAAATGGAAATATGGGACTTGCTTAAACTTGAAAATTCAGATTACAAGAGGGTGTGAATGACTGTTCATTACCACTGAATAGCCATTTTTTTATTAACTTCACACACAGACAAGTCCAAACACATCTGAGAAACCATTAGGTGGCCATGCTGCCATGAAAAGAGAACATTCAGTTTCAAGTCTTTCTTCTACAAGGTTTTCATTTAAGAGTTTGTAAGTCTCTGCCTACAAGTACAGAAACAATCTTTGAAGCAAATTAGTATAAACAAATTTATCTCCAAGTTCCTAATTTTTAAAACAGGTGAAGGAAGAAATGGAATAAAAATAATGATGCACTATAGAACAGATTTGTGCCCTAATTGTGAGGACTGCCATCTAAAGAAGATCCATTATACATGATGGCACCACCATCAAACACATACAGGGGAAAAGAGCCAGAAATACCTTTGAATCCTCTGAACCTGGGGAAAACAGCAATAGTAAGCCAAGTGGAAACTCTCAAGCTGGCTTGCATTTACCAGCCAACAGCTGTAGAAGTTGCACTTTTAGCAAAAAAAAAAAACAACACACACTTTTCCACACATGATAGGAAGTCTGTTGACTCCCTCTCTTCCTTACAGGAGGAAGTGGAAAAATACCACCTGAGAAAACCAAGACCCAAGCTAACAACTAATGAACCTCACAGGCAATGAAGCATATGACTGCTATATCCCATCAAGTTTGAAAACAACTGGGCAGATGCTCCCCACATAACAAGCTCTGGAAAACACAAAGCCACAGTCTTGGCCCCAGTGGTGCACTTCTGTTCCTGCAAAATCACAGTCACACAGAAGTCAAAACAAACAACTCAGTGGCACAGTTCCTGTGTTTGGAGCTCCTCCCAAGTTTTGAGAAAGGTTGTGAGCTTTTATAGGCTCCATGGCAAAGGTTTTCTCAATCCTTTTCCTAGGTTCATGGTTAGCATTCAAGGAGACAGGCTAGGCTACATCTGACATAATGTCAACATGGAGACAAGGTAATTCAAGAGGAAAACCAAACATTTTCTCCACTACACTAACTGTCACTATAAAAATGTAAGTTCCCTCTTTCACTAATAAGGCATCAAAACTATGTGCTTAGTCAAAGCCTCTGCCAGCAACACCTAAATTTTCCATCAAGAACTACCCAGTAGAAAGCAACTAGAGAGGTTTGAGTTTAATGCCAGCTTGGAGCTCAAAATGATGAATTTAGAGGAGAAAGATGACAAAGACTGAACAGCCCAGAGTTACTCAGCCTAGGCACTGCCAGCGTAACACCCACCATAACAGCTGGTACAATTCACAGCAAAGCAACAGGCTCAGCATGGAGAATAAAAGTCAATCCAAATAGTAGTAAGGAAATACTTGTTACCTAAGATGCTGTGGCAAGACTAAACTGGGTATATAAGCCAGTGAACTTTTTTCAGTGCTTAGAAGAACTCCACTGACCCTGGGCTAAGTGGAAGTATACAACTCAAGTAAGACTTTATCTTAGGATAACTTTACAGGACATTGTAAATCTTCTTCTTGCAGTAAGTAAGGAAACATGAAGCATGTAAAGAATGCAATACTACTCTCCTGGGGGCCTGCCTATACTTGGGAGCTCTTCCAACATTAACTATGTGACTTCAAAAAACTATGGCTCACTCTCTTCTGCTCTTATCATCATGTTATAATCATTGTCATGTCTCACAGTCATCTTTATTTGCCAACAAATTAGTACAGTCCACAACCCCCTCAGTAAACTGCTCTAGCACAGCTAACTCAAGACACAAGCCTGCAGAGACAAAATATTGCTGTCACTCACAATCACTGTAGGCAAGAGCCAGTGCCACTCAATAACCAGGCTTTCTAGTCCCCTTCCTGAACATATCTTTGTACCTATTTCCAGACAGTAAGCTTAACTTGTAAACAGCTTGTAAACATGGCAACACTTCTTTGGTGTCTTTGGGATGTGGTTTGGTTGTTGGGATTTTTTGTACATGGTTAGCTGTAGCCCAGCAGTTGTAGAAATAGCACAGGTACCAACAAGCCTCCTCCTTAACAGGTTTCAGGACCTAAATACATACACATTTCAGTTTAGAATTAGTTCAAAGTACATTACACAGACAATTCCTTGAACCTTGACTTTCCACAACAAAGAACTCCTCTCCTCCTCAGGATATCTCCACCCTAGCCAAATGCAGCAATTTTTCACATTTTCAAGCTAATACTTGACATCAAACCTGAAGTAGTTCACAGCTACTGGAAGGTGGGCAGTGTAAATACTTAACCATTGGGTTTGCCAGCCAAGCCCCCTTGGGCAAGAAGTTCAGAGCAATTAGAAGAGCACCTAGAAACCACATATTGCAAAGACTCAACAGAGATCTCATCAGGAAGGCAGTGTCAAACTGCAGCTCTGAACAAAGGGTGGAAACTGTCAGTCCTCTGTGCGATCCTCTATTTCTGCTTCAACCACTAGAGCTATACCCTGCCCAAAGGGGATTTGGTATCAGGCCTTTACAAAGTATGGCACTCTAAGCACTCAGTCAGACCTCTTCCTTCAATGTGCAAGTAGGAATGGACAAAGCAGCTGTACCGACAACCACCAACCTCAAAGTGTTCTTAAATTGTTCAAACCCTCTCAGAGAATGAGATGGCAAGTAACACATCAAGTGTCCTACTTGAAAAAGAAAGCAACTCTTTTCTGGAGCCAAGGGCAGTTTGCAGGAGACACGACCCATCAACTGATAGATGGGCCCTCCCTCTTGTTCACCTGTCTCCATAAGGAGGCAGTAATGTTTCCTTCGTACCTGGGAATATTGCACAATCGCTGTGATTGTTTTAAATCAGTAATTAGCATTACCTTGTAGTTGAGCCTCCCCCTAAACCAAACACAGTACCTTATATTTCCAGCCTGACAACTCCTGCTTTTCTAATTAGCTGGCAGGAGAGCCAATGCAGAGACTCCTTCCACACCTCCTATACAGTAACTTTAACTGTCTTCAGACAGAACAGCCACCAAACCTCCAGTGTTCAGTCAGTACAGTCTTGCTGACAAGCAAACTACTGCCCATGCGGATGCAGCTTCCTTGCTGGACGTGTGATTAGGTCTTCAACTGAAGGTTTCCTTCTCCTCCCACAGTACCAGCCACACTAAGGAAGCTTTTGTAAAACTCCCTGTGGAGTAAAAACCCTTTTGTAAAACTCCCTGCTGTGGCTGGTTCGCCCTCAGAAGAATCACACCTGTCTGAAGGCTTGCTAGGACTCTGCTAAACATTAGCCATTCTTCAAACGTGCATGGAGCCTATTAAGGGCTTCGTGTTTAAGTACAGACAGTAACCAATCTACACCAGGGCATAACTTCAGTGTCATTAGGAAAACTGAAGCAGATTTCTAGAATGAAGGCAGATGAAAGATTTTCAGGGCTTAAGTTAAGGCCTTCTAGCCCCTACACAATCCTTCTAGGACAGATGCTAACTGTGAAAGTTGCATTACCCTACCCTGGGTAAGATGAGAGATAAGCTTCAGATAACAGGAATACTTACTTATGCCTCCACTAAAGGTTTGCATTGCTGCCTCGGTAACTGAACACATCATACAGAGCTACCGATTTCAGCAAGGCATCAATCTTCAAAAAACCTCCACAGTAATGAAGCTGCAGCAAATCAAGATGACTTGCAGATCACCTCAATGTGACCCCAACACCCTACACTAATGGAACCACTTTGCAAAGTGGGAGTAACCCTTCAAGAGTAGGGTAGAAGATTAGATGAGCTTTAACATACTTTGTTTTCCTAATACAACCCTTCTCTGAAATTACTTGAACTTTGCCCAAGACCAAGGACAAGCCTACAACGAGCTTCCAAGGTCTCTCCTTCCTTTTTGACAGTTTCAGAGCCAAAATGCAGATCAAAATCCTATGTTAGGAAGTGCTGTGTGTGATTCCCTCATCTCATGGTTCCAAGGTATTACACCACAAGCTATTTATTAGGGGCCTACTTGACTGTGAGGTGAGGGGGAACCTATCCTCGTGACACTTCACTCTCTGAATAGTACCTAAGTTGGGGGTTTGCATGTACAAAAATATCTTTTCTCTCCCTCATTCTAGAGGTCTAACCATACCTCAGAGCTTGCACACTCCAGCTCTGACACCTGCGGGACCCTGGCTAACAATTCATACAGCACTGTCTCTCTCCGACTTCCAGCTCTGCTGTGCAATGTGTCAGAGCCAAGGGTGCACAAGGTCCCCCGAGGGGCATCTCAGAAGCATGGAGGCAGCATTCAGCCCCCCCTTCCTACTGCAACTATGAGTGGAAGACAGAACTTTCCTAAGTCACATCCTAACCTTCTTCTCCACAATCCAACAGCAATATTGGATCATAGGGAAAAGCATGGGAAGAAAAGGAAAAGAAGATACTGTCACCTGCAGCCTCACGCGGGTAAAATGCTTAGCAAACTTTGGAAGCAGAATACTACTCACAATTACAGCAGGATGGACATCACTTGCCAGATTGCTAACAAGACAAGTGGCTTCTACTTGTATTGCAATAGATGAAGACCTTTAGCCTAAGATCACTGATCTAGCTAGTCCTCAAGGTGCAAAGCTTCTCTTAATGAACATCAGTTGAAGAAAAAGGTGGAAGAACACCAAGAACCTCTTATTTTACAGGCAAGAACAAGGTAGAAATTCAGTGTCTTTCCCAGAGCCACTGCAAAGCAAGTCTCCAGGGGCAATGGGAACTGAGAAACAAACAGCACCCTGGGGAAAGAAAATCCCCGTACCACCACATGCTGGTACCAGATCCGAATAATCTAGCTTTAAAGAGATAAGTGGGTTTGATATAAATTCCATACTCAACGAATCCTCCAGGACCTTGTTTTCCCTGCTGATGTATAACTGGCTAGTGACACAGAAGTAGGTAAGCTTTTGTGTACAAGTCCAAGCCAGAACTACCCTGGAAGGAAGTACTTGAGATACAAGATCTAATAATAAAATGACAGACTGGAATGGAAAAGTAATGCGCAAGATCATACCTTAGGTGCAAGCCCTCAAGGGACCCTGAGTGTCCCACTAAGCACCATTCAGTAAGATTTCTCCAATTCTAAAACAATGACTTACATGCATACTTGTGACAAGAAGTCATGCCAAGATACTGCTGATATAAAAACCAATCAGACACCCAAAACTGAACAAGACAGGAATTCAAGGCCAGAGCCTTTTAGAGCCTGGCTATAGAAAGCAACAGCAGCAGTTTGTAAGCCAACAGTTTTGGAAAAATTTTATTTTCTTGGTCTCTCTTCAGGCTTCCCATCTAATGTCCATCTCTTCCCCCATGACTCTAAACACAAACCAGTCTGCATGACATAATAGGGCTCTTTGCCTACCCCCCCTGGAGAGCCAGGGCTGACAGCTCTCATGGAAACTGCTGGCCAAGGACAGAACTCTCAGCAGCAGTTGGATTTCAACTACTGTCAGGGGCCAGCAGAAGCCTGCACTGAAGACGAGTTCAGCTCCAGGAAGGGGAAGGAGGGTTACCCTCTATGCTCAGGCACAAGCAGACTCTATTCAGCCTGGTATTTGCAACCACACGTAAGTAAATGGCCAAAGAAATGCCTCACCACAGGCAGCAAGGGATTGCAGAAAGCCACTGCTACACTTAAGATTTATAAAACAGTGGGCAGAGGGAGCACAGGCCAATGAGGAGCAGAAATGGTATTTGTTTGCCAATGTAATGAATTGGGCTGAACTCCAGTGGCAGTTAAGAGACTGCTGGGCTAAGAAGACACCTGCAGTGGAACAGGCAGAGATGTGATTTTTCCCTTCTGCTCCACATCACTTTGAAACACAGGTCAGAATCTGGCTCCATTTTGGTCAGATCTTTGCCTCTGGACATCACTGTTGGTTCAATTTGGCTTTCTGAAATATCCCAGAATGTAAAGTATCTACAAGCAAAGAGATGGCCCCAGCTTAAACCTGAAACACAGAAATGCTGCACCAGGGACTGGCCTGGTTAGGGTATTATTCTGATAGTGGGGAAAATAATTACAGATTTTTAACTCTACCCACTCACTTCCAATAAACTAACAATGAAGATGCTTCTCTAGCAATTAATTTTGATGCTTCTACTTGGCGTACTGTTTCTAGATGCAGAATGGACTTCTCCTTGCATAGCCAAACATGCACAGATTTATGAGAGAACAGGAAACCAGATGAACTCAAACACAACCATAAATTGAGATCAAATCTCTTGGAGAGCACCTGCAGCCTCTGAGACTACAAAATCCATTTGTTGCCCACCTATAACTCGAACAGTTACACCTTCATGTGTTTTTTTTGGGTTGGTTTGTTTGGGTTTTTTTGGGGGGGAGTGCTAGTGTTGCCAAAGAGAGGAGAAAGTGACTCTCATGTTTATGACAGAGCCAGACACTAATGCAGCACAGAATGCCAAGGAACTTGTGTGTGTTTAGCTCTTCAGTATCCTGCCATGCAAAGCTCTTAACTAGCACACATTGGGCTTTCAGACAGCTTTGAGGATTGACAACAATTTGGTCCAAGAGACAACATTCAGAACTCCCAGTGAGCTCTAAAGAAACACACAATGCAAACTTCCAACACTGCACTGTTGTTCTGCACAAGACTGCCACAAACATCAACCCTTCATCAGGGCAAGAAGCGACCCCCTTTCCTCACAGACTGCTTATAACTTACTGAAGTCACAGTCTGAAGAAATTAATAGATAAAACCCATCTATTCTATTTATTCAGATGAGACCTTTACATATTTTCCAGCATTTTTTTTAATGCAGTCAAGCGCTGTCAGAGGGTGTACTGGCACTGTCAGAATCCAAGAGGAAGCTTCAGTTACAACCACCAGCCCAGGAGGTGTGAAGAGCAGCCAGCCCGATCCAGAGGCACAGCAACAAAATTTTCAGTCCTGGTCTGGGCAAGGCCCAAGATAATGTGAAACTCAGGGTGACACATGAGCCTGATCCAAAGTCATCTGAGGCCAGAAGGGTACTTGAAATGGCAGTCCACAAGCTTCAAAGGCACATTACTCTCACAAAAATCTGCATGTATGTTGAAATGAGGACCTACCGGAGGGGGAGGTCATTATTTTATCAACGTGAACATTTTATGCCCAGCTTCTTTCACGCTTCTTACAGCATGACTTGCCCCTAACACAAAGGTTGTTAAGGGCAAGAGCTAGCGCCTCATGTTGTAAATCAATACATTAGTGGCCACACTTGCTGTCAGCTCAATCCTCTTAACAACCAACAGCCTCAACCACACTGCCTGGTGGATACGGAAGGACTGACAAATATATGGGAGAAAAGATATAAATTATTTCAGTTCAAGTTTTGCTGTTTAAATAGCTGGTTTTCATAACACTTAAGCTGTAGCTCAGACTTAAGATTCCTACAGAACTTCCAAGATGACTGGAGGACTAACACATTCAATTGTAGGTGCTCTCTCCCATCGTCCCTCTAGGGAACACCACATGAACTAAAGAAGCACTTCCATCTCACGAGCATGCCCCTGTCTCACTTCTAGCACTGTGTGTTATCAACCAAGTGAGAAAGGCCAAGTTGTTCAACTTCATAGCATTTTTATTCTTGAAAAATAACCTTTTGAGGCTGTTTGATCATGTCCAAGGACTACAAAAATGTTACATGGATCGGGGGGGTGGGTGTTAAAACTCAACAAGAAAACCCAAAACAACAACAACAAAACAACCCCAAGTGTGACTATGAAACAGAGAAGATCAGCCATGGAGACCATCATTAGTCCGTCCCTCTCATAACTTCAAGCCTTCAGTCCCACTGACAGGGTTCAGCAGAGAAAATGAGCGAAAGCTGGACTTTGCCAAACTCAGGACCGCAGCACAAAAGGCTTGTTCCACATAGCAAGCTACGCTGCAATTGTAAGGAAGATATGACAGTACTGCGGTTCCACCCTACTCTTGGTGTAGTCCTTTAATCTAGCAAAAGTCTCACCACTATTGGAAGTTCTCAAACACATCCAGCTGCAGCCCCCTCCCAAGCTGCCCACCTCTTTGAAATCCAGTTCAGAATCCACACAGAAGCAAACACACTTCTAATGTCTTTGCAAGATCTAATTTGACAACTACTGATCTAAGTGGTGGATTTGCTCCATCAGGTATCAAGCAGCAATACTTTGGTTTGCCTTCAACAGCACCCAGGTGCCACCACGAGGAGCATGCGCCAGAGATGCAACTGCTCAAAAGATGCAGAGGAGAAAGGGTCTGCACTACTCAGCAGCAAAATAGACTCCAACATATTTGCCTGAGATGCTAGCACACGCACTGGGGTGGAGGCCACATCATCTCTGCCCTACCAATACCACCAGCTCAGCACATGCTTCTTTGACTTAACCCTTGTCTCCTTTCCTAAACACTGACTTACGAAATAAGCCTGTAAGGGACAGAAAGATCTACTGGTCAGAACACTCGCACCCGGGAAGTGTCTGCTCTATTCCACCACAAGCTTCCCACACAACCTTGAGCTTATTACCCTGCCTCAGTTACCGACTTCTTTCTCAAGAAGCAAGATAGGGTGTGGAAGGGGGCTGCTTTTCCCTTACAGATATCTGAAGACACATACATTGAATATATCTTAATTGCAGCCCACATAGCCCTATTATAAACATACTGACAAATAGCTGTATTTTATTTACCACAACGCAGCACCTCCCTGAAGCATTTTTGCAGGATTTGTCTAATGATTAATCCACATCTTTATAGGGTCCCCAAATTCTAGTCCTCAAGTTGCATTAAAGATTTTGATAAATGAGGTAGAGCACCTCACGTGCACAAAAGGGACAAACGCAAGAGCTGAATCCACCCAAATCGCACGATAGTCTCAAAAATACCGCAGCCTCCAGACGTTATCACAACCCTGCACTGCTGAGTGCACATAATAGGGCTGCACTTCACCTCCCCTCGCTAAGCAAGCGCCTGTACCAGCGGAGACCCTCGCAAGCGGCCTCTGCCCCGCAACGGCGCGAGCATCGCCGCCTCTCCCGCCGCAGGGCTGGCCCCGCTCTGCTGCCGCTGCTCCCGCACGGGCGGCACTCGGTAGCCCAGCTCCCACCGGGAGGCACGGCCCCAAGCCGTAGAGGAGCCCACACCGCTGCTGCGCTCAAGGGGAGCCGGGGCCGCCCCTACCGCTCCCTGACCCCCGCGGCCCCAGCGGGCTGCCCGCGCCCAGCGGCCCCCAAGGGCGGGGAGACCGAGGGACGCCCTGAGCGCCAGCCGTTAGGCCCCGGCAGCCCCCACACCCCCCCGCTGCCGGGGCTGGCACAGGGACCTCATTC
>JAAGNO010019716.1:44259-56707 GCA_033439905.1 Ceryle rudis | reverse complement strand
ATAGCTGCTGCAACTCACTTGCAGCCTGACAGCCAAGAAGAAAGCAGCAGAGACCTTACTGGTCTGGCACAGCCCCCATGGAGGGGCAGGATATGGGCCCCCCTGTGCCCCCCCCCGCCCCCACGCTGGAGGAGCCCGCGGGGGAAGCGCGGCCAGGCGTGGGCTGCGGGGCGGCCCGGCGGCCGGTCAGCACCACGGCGGCGGACAGCTCCCGCCGCCCCTTTTTAAGCCACTTTCGACCCTTTTGAACATTTTTTCAACCCCTTTTAGGGTTGTTTTGGGGTTTGTTTTTGTCCGTCCCCCGCCCCCCAAGTTCTACGGAGC
This sequence comes from Ceryle rudis, assembly GCA_033439905.1. Taxonomy (NCBI): domain Eukaryota; kingdom Metazoa; phylum Chordata; class Aves; order Coraciiformes; family Cerylidae; genus Ceryle; species Ceryle rudis. The sequence goes on along the minus strand of JAAGNO010019716.1, from coordinate 56,383 downwards.
CACTTTACAGCTGTTTTCAGGGAAAAGGTCATTACTGTGTCCTCCCAGGGCTGAAAGAGCTGCCGCTTCCCTGAAGGGAGCTGTAGGCAGAGGTATAGAATAAAATATTCGCTTATTTTCACCTTCAGAGCATTTTAAGAGACCCCCTTCGAGGGTCCCTGTCTGCCTGTGGCCTGAAGAAAGCCAAACGGATTTTTTAAAGTAGATTCTCTTCACTCCCCCCGCTCCCCGTGCAATTTGTTTATTAATTTATTTTTAAGATTTAACTACGTTCCTGTTTTCAGACCAAGCATTTCAAGTATAAGATTATTTAACATAAAACGGCATCAGCTTGTGTAAATACAGACGTAAAACCTCCATGCTGTGTTTCGTTGGCTTCTCCGAGTCTGTTTCAAAGAAAATTAGATCACAAACTTTATGCACTTGTAATTGGCACCAAGTTCTCCAGTTACCAGCTGGGGGTGAAAGATTTCCCGCCCCCCCCCCCCCGATTTCTCCTGAAAATCCCGTCCTCTCAAAGACAAAAGGTGACGAGACGTGATTTCTTAATTAATTTCTTCACGTAGCAGCGTCGCTGTTATTACCCTGCTGCACCAAGCCGGTGTCACTGACAGAAGAACCACACGAGGTTGATGGAACCGCGTCGAGCCCACCCGTAGCCGACAAAAGATCCCAGCAATGGCAGATGGCATGTGAATCACTGCAAAGGCAATTAGCAGCTCGCTGCCGGATTTTGACGTGCTGGGGAGGACAGAGGGGGTTTTCTCTGCTCCGAGCAGTTCTCACCAGAGGGGCTGGAAATAGGCATTAGTCTCACTTTGCCCCCACAGAGTCTTTGCAACCAGTGTTGCTGGGTTTTGAGGCTGCTGTATCACTCGGTACCTATGAGAACCCAGCGCAGAAAGATCTGCAGCAGCAATAAAAGTGCTTGCTGTCTTTTTACCTTGATGGACACAAGGCACGGCTGCTGCAAGCAGAAAATGTTTTAAACAGAGTTAAAAAAACACCACCACCACCACAATAAACCAGCCACCTATGCAGCACAGGACCTCAGCCACCAAGCCAAGTGCCATGAAAATGTTACAGAGGGCTGTAAGCAGCGATTGAAAATGCATCAGAACCATCAAATGCTCCTAAGCAACAGTGACGAATGGATTCTGGAACCGTTCAAGTTGGATACCTCTCCAAATGAGTTTGTACGGTAGACAACGGTCCTAAATTTTGATCAGAGAGCTAAAGCAGAACTCTTCAGCATGAGCCTTGTCAGCGTATATCTTTATCTTCAAGGCAGTAAAAAGAATAATGTAAAAGGTACCAGTAAAATAATGCCCGGCAAAGGTCCCGTTCGCTTGGCTGCAGTGCAGACCGCGGGTAACACCGGAGCGGGGACATCTTCTGGGCAGTCTGGCTGGGAGCACTGTGACCAGTAACACTCGGAAGGCCACCGCCTTAGTTGGGAGGCCCCAGGCGACAGCTTGAATCAGTTTTTCCACCACTTGCCAGTCTGTTTGTTCATTCCTCACCAGGTCACTGATGGTTTTTGCAAGGTCTGCAGTGGGGATTCTTTTGTATTTTTTATTTGCCCAAGAAGAGTAATGCCTTTTTTGGGAGCACTGATGGAATTAACAGCATTAACTACAAAACACTACAGCCTCACAAGGAGGGTGCTCTGCCTCTGGAAGCACAGCATCTCCCCACCCTTTTTACTGGAGAAGAAGCTCTACCAGCTGTCTCCAACACCCGGACTAAGCAAGGCTGTCCACTTCAGAAGGGCAGCGCACCAGTTTGTATTTTTCCATCCCATTTGAAGCATGCTGGTAGGTATTCAGCAGAGGCTGGATGATGCTGCCTGTCAAAGAGACAGGCTGCTGTCAGGAACTCTCTCATCAACATCTCGCTTCCACATCAGACAGCTCTTCCTACGGCCCGCTCGGTTTGGCGTTTCCCAGGAGGCAGAGGCTGTGCCTCTCTCAGCAGTCCATGCTCCCGTTTATTCCAGCTCTACCATACACTGTTCAGCCTCTGCTGACAAGCCATGGCCCCACGCCATGAGTCGCTTACTCTTTGCTCAAACCAAAGGCTGGGCAACTCTGACTGTGCTGACTCCTGCGCTCACTGACTCCCAGGCTGCTTTGCTGAGTGACTTCCATCAGTAGGTCTGGCAGCATTTTGCAACTACTAATCAAGCCTGAAACAATGGAAGGTCAGTGGATTACTATCTCCATTTGCACACCAGTGCTCTGCTCCTCACACTTATTGCTACAACACCATTTTTACTCCAATCCCACCCTTAGCCTCAGCATGACTCCTCATCAAGCTGTTCTGCTCTCTCAGAGGAAGACTTCACCTTCCATTTCACGCCTCTGCAGACATGGTGAACAAGTGCAGACAGGATTATCCAAACTAAACTGTCATTCGTGGGAGCTGAGCACAAAAAGAGGAAAACCAAATGTCAACAGGCCAGGTCACAGGCCTTCAACAGAGACCTTTGATCACCTGTCAAACACCTTTCCTGCTCAAGGCACATATCCAGAACCAGGAGGAAAGCAATGCCTGGGACAAATCCTAGCCCTCCAAACTCAGTGTCTTGCACAAGATTTCCACAGGTAGCAGAGAACCGGGTGGCTGAGCTCACGCAGGCACCTCCCTGCTGTCACACTGCCTTGACACAGTTTCCTCAGCTGTGGTTTGAGGATCATCTCGGGGTTGTCCTTCAGCTGCCAGCACGCTTGCTGCAATTACTCTCTTCTGCTACGAAGCCTTTTGGGTGTCCCCAGGGAGCCCGGGAAGGCCCTGCCAGCTCCATATTGTACAAACGTGTGGAACATATGAAAGAAATTACAGATTCAGTGCCCCTTAGCTCACCTTCCTTAAACTCCACCTGTGAATTGTACAGTCACAGAGCTTTTCCCTAACTTAAGGTGTACGTGTTTTTCTTCAAGCCCCATGAGAGGAGAGATAATGAAAGGGAGATGAGAGTAAAACAGCAAAAGGGTCACCGTAGGGGAACTCTAGCTTTTCAAAAATGAGTCTTTCAAGGAAAGAGTTGCTGATTTTCTCTTCCTGCAGAGTATCATAAGGCAGCAAGAAGGTCATTGTAGGTGAACACAGAGTTTTTCAAAGCTGAGCCTTTCAAGGAAAGAATTAATGATTTCCTCTTAGCGCTGAGTATCACATCTGCAGGTGTGGTGGAAAGCTGAGGAGACGAGGCTGTCTGAGAATAAGTAAAGGATCTGCGTTTCTCTTGGATGATTGTGACTGTTTCCACCTCCAATAATGATTACCTTAATTAACTGTAAGAAAACAATGCCAGCTTGATCTCAAGCTCTGGGCACACCTGATGCAAGTGGCTGCTGTTCCTTCCCGCGAAAACTTTTTAACCTGGGCCAAGTTAACAAAAAACGCCAGAAGGAGGGAGGTCTCCGAGGAGTCAAAGTTTGATCTAAGTATTAACTCACGAAGTGGCAGCAAGAATGTAAGGCCACTCTGTCTGATGTCAGAGAGCCCACAGAGGTCTAGAGGAAATCACTTCTTGTACTGTTCCTGCAGCTGCTCCTGAACCTGGCTGAGGAGGACCTGAATTTCCGTCTGTCTCATCTTCAAACTGCACTCCCTCTTGTTTAAAATGCCATTTTCCTAAAAGCAGCCGGTAGACAACTCCAGGGCACCATCAGTGTTTGTGAGTGGTCTGTAACACAACAAAAACCACCCCAGTCCAAACAAAACAGCTACCAGTCACATGTAGGTAAATTTTACACACACCCATGATGTGGAGACCTACTCTCTCTCCCATGTTTTTAAGACTTAGTGCTGCTGTGACAGCCACAGAGATGACAAATACAGAACTACTGATGGGGCACCACAAGAAAAAAAACAAACACTTTATTTTCTTCTCACTGAATTATGGCCATATAGCAAGTGCTTCTTCCTCCCCAGCCCAGGATGTACAGGTTTGCTTCTACCGAGACCATTTTGTATCGATCAACAGCAGAGAAACAAAGAGCACAATATTTTTTTTTCCAGCTAGAAGCAACTCCACTCAGCATCACACGCTGCCAAACCGGAACAGCAGCTTGCTCCTTGTCCCACCAGGACAGCAGCTCATAGGGTCACATTTAAAGGAACTCACCAGGTCATCGCTCTCATCGTTGTTACAAAGCCACACGCGCAGCACAGAACAACTTCGGAAACCTGCAGAGGATGCTACAACATTTTTCTAAAGTTTACTTACAGCTCCTCCATATGCAGAGCGTGGCAAACATGCACAGCCTGCTCCACTTCACTGCTGAGGTGTGAAAGCTGATGGCAACGGAGGGATAACGACTTGTTTAAAATGACCAGATGATTAAGTGCATCTTCAGATGGCTCAAGTGAACTGCAGCTTCCTCCTCTGGAGTGGCTCTAGCAAATGCCCGCGTGCTTTGCTCCTACAGCTCCTGTGCTGGTCGCACACAGGAGCTGCAATCCAGCTAAGTTATTAAACCTCCTCTGGACATGGTCAGAGCTTCAGACTGGGAAGAACCGGACAAATAAATCACCAGAAGAGGGCAACACACAGGCCAACCTGCCCCTTGGGGGCAGAGCACCCTAGAGAAAATAGGCTCTCCTTTACAGGGTGAGCTGCCAGCTCTTATTAAATAAATAAAAAGAGCAGCAGCAAGTGCCAGCATAGGTACTGTTTTTCTTTTTAAGATTATCAGCTCTTATTCCCTAAGACTAGAAAACAAGCACTTGTGAGAGGGAGTAATTCAGCTCCTGTCTTGATTGTGCTACAACAGGTTCTAACAGAGAGGCAGCGAGATCTTGGCAATTCTAGTTTCTCCTGTGAGCTGTGCAGTAAAACTGTACTAAGAATATATTTCCATGAGATGAAAAAAGAAATCCAAGTCAGGAGTTTATCTTTGACTGTCACTTCTGAAAGATGCTAAGCAAGTCTGAACTAATATGAGAAAAGGATTCTCCTCACTGTACTTGTTCTTTTGGAATAATTCATTAGCTAAATACTTTTCAACTCATACAGTCAAAGATTAAGTCCTAGCTGAAGTCTCTTGCTTTATTTAAATGGATCTTACTAACTTATCTTCTATTATAATCCCCACTGCCATTTGGTGTCAATCACTGTCCTAAAAAAAACCACTTCAGTAAATCCACTTTAATTATTTATTTATTTTCAGCAGAAAAAGCCCTGAATTACAATGTCAGTGACAATCTCTGTCATTCGCATAAAGAAGACTGGTACTTTTGAATGAGTGACTCAAACTTGAGGGGGGAAGAACCATTCTGCTGTTACTTTTTCCTGTCTTCTCAAAATTTTAAGACAAGGAGGAGGTAAATGTTACTGCTCATTTCAGGGCAAGGAGCTGGAGAGCTGTAAAACCATAGCCACAAGCTTATGGGCTTTTTGTTGGGATTTTTTTTCTTTTTTCCTTGATAAAGCAACCTTGTGACACAGAGAACAAAGAACTTGCCAAGATTTTCAAATACTCAGCTAACGTTTTTAAATATCCAAATGCCTTCAAAAGCAAGGAAATAAACGAGCCCTTTCCCCTCTCCACTCTGTCAAAAAGAAAACATCTCAAGCTGATTCCTGTGGTTACCTTTTAAATTCTATTTGTTACCTATAAAAGTTTCCTGGGACTCTGCCAGAATATTTAGGATTAAATCTCTTACTGATGCTCACCACAGAGTCATCAGAATACATAATTTATGGCTTCCGTGCTGTTCAGGAAAAAGGAGACATTGCTTTAATATCTATTAGTAATCTGTCACTGTTATTTACATGAGGGAGAAGTGTTAATAAAGGTTGGCATTTTTCCCTGATTCATTTCGGGTGCAGCAGCAGCAGATCCTGCTGAAAACTGGCTGGTAAGGCTGCCTGGACCGGGCTGGCTCCTCTCCGTAGCTGTGTTGCTGATGCCATGCAGCAGCCTGGAAGTGCCAAACCTGTTCGAGACTCTTTCCTTCCTTCTGGAAAAAAGATTATCCTTCACAGCATAAACACCTCCTTCTGAACACCTTTTTATTCATGTCTGGTAGGTTTTATCCTCTCTACTGCTGGTAGCCACTGCCTGCTTATGAATGCAGGAAAGCCAACGTGGGTACCTGAAGGAGAAGCCTGAGCAGAACTGAAGCTAAGTTACTCTTTGTAATACAAGCCAAATGGCACCAGTGGAGCAGACATATACTTCAGTATAAACTCTAGCTTTGTAAACCTGAAAGACTGTTCTGTTGGCAGGCAGGAATGACAGCAAAGCGGTGCCCAAACTCCAGCTCTTGAGCCATTCAGTGTTTTCCTACACAACTCAAACCCAGGTCCCCAGTCAAGGCTCGCCCATGTGGTCAGCAGTGGATCAGTAGGTACTAGCACATGGAGAGCTGGGCAATCCCATCTCCTCAGCTTCTGGCCAAAATGAGCCAGGACAGGCTGGGGCCACTGGCTCAGAGTAGCCTGCTGCCACAACCGAGCCGTCAGCACTGGAAAGCTGCTGCTCTCCCGCAACGAGGCGACACGCTCAAGTTTCCCTTCCCTGCTCACTGCCCTCTAAAGAGGTGCCTCGGGACTGAGCCGGAGCCTGTGATAAATGGAATGGAGTTGGGAAGGCTGGCCACCCATACACTACCACCAGTTTGGTGTTTTCTCAGTACCACGGCAGAGCAGAGAGGGGGAGAGGTGTGTGTTCAGCCTCCAGCACTCACACAGGAGACCTGCGTTCACCATTCCTCTCACCAGCTAAAAGACAAGAAATGATGCACAACAGAAAGACCCCAACCAAAACATCCCCCTCCAGAAATGAGAACTCAAGTTCACATTTGCGATCTGCAAAGAGAAATACTTCCCCAAACGCTTGATCTAATCTCAGCTGAACTGAAACTAGCTCAACTGAGCTTTGTGTAGCAGAGTCAGGAACAGTCAGAGATGTGCCTGTAAAATCTCTTCTCCACCCTTAGCTGGGTAGTCCTGATAAAGCTTCTGGGAACAGTAAAAATGAATATTGCAAAGCAACAAAAAGCCCTGCAGGGTGTCCTAAGCTGATGAGGAATTATATAAGGCTCACTGGACCAACTCCTGGCTGACTAAAAACATTCAGCATTTATCACATAATTCTACTAAATTACTACACTGTTATTTAGCTGCATTTTCATTTGCATAAAGCCAAAGGAAACACCTCTCTCTGTGCTTTAAATTGTTGCTCTTCAAGGTTTTTGAGAGTAACACTTTCCTTTACTGGGAGCTGCTTAATAAATGACATCCATCATTATTTAGCCTTCTTGTGTGTGGTTCTTTAGTCCTTCTCCTGGATCCCATCATAGGGAATTACTCAACCTTTAATTTACTTTTGATTAAAAAAAAATCCCCAAAACTAAGGGCAATGAGAGGCAAAAGATGGGCAAACTGTTTCAAAGGCAAGAGATACTTCGGAAGACTAACTGTGCAATTCTCACACCTCTTTTTTTTTTAGATCCCCAATGGACTAAAAATCAGCCTCACATTTGCTAGTGAGCAGCTTTCATTTGCTACTTGAAAGACGTATCATGCACCAGTCAGGCAAAGAACCGCTCTTGCTGGTTTGAGGGTTAGGCTGAGTTAACCCTTTTTCACAGATATTTTTGTACCAGAGAAGATGAAGTATGAAGACAAACTAGTTTCCTAAATTGTGAAGATAAGGAACATAAATTCCAACTAAAAACACAGCCTTGCACCATGAAATGGAAATTATCCTCTAAACCCGCTGCCAGTATTACTCTAACACTCAGCTGGAAAAATCACATGGAGCCACTCAAATGGCCATCCAAGTTCTCTAATAACCACTTACTTCAAGATTTAATCCTATACTTATTCCCCCCCCAAAATACGCCTGTAAATAAGTAACACATTTCCCAGAAATAGGTGCAATAGAATTGTCATGAAATGGAATACAGTGTTTGTTCACGTTACGCAAACACACGCAGATTGGGAGTAGACTTCCATTAATTCTGCTGAAGAACACCAACTCTAACACACATAATGAATGCATCAAAGGTAATAAAATCAGAAAACGCAGCATTACAAAAATTTTATAGGTTCCTTCTGGATGAAAAACTTGATGAAAAACAGTTTTAAAAATAGAGCTGTAAATTAAGTAGGAGACAACAGGCAAATTATCTTGACACAGAAAAGGGAAGGGCGGAGGAAGGGTCCAACTTGGTTACAGGGCACACACATCAGCCACAGGTAACAGAAGATGACAAACTACTAACAAATAAAACAATGACCGATGCATAACCTCTGTGCAACCTACCTCTGTGTTCTGCTTTGCTTATCAAGGCAAGACCGAGACTTATTTCCAGGCAGTTCAGAAGATAGCAGAACAAAATCAATCCCAAAAGGCAGTCCGCATCCGAAAGCAGGAAACAAACTCTCTCCAATTTCTTGAGTGGGATGGAAGAAAGGAGATAGAAGAAAGAGCTTTTCTATGTAAGAGTTGTCCTAATTTTAAAATGTATGCTCTAGAAACTTGAACCTGCAAAGTCCAGATCCAAAATATAATCCTGCAAAAACTTCAAAGCAGAACCTACGGCCCAGCTCAGATGCAGACATGCAGCAGTGCCGTAGTGATTCCCTTCGCTGGGCTGGGATGACTCAGAGCCATCGCTTCGGTTTGCGATGGCCAAGGAGACTGGCACTGCTTTAGTCTGAAGATGCTCAGATCTGAGCTGGTATTTCAGCTGTCACTGGCCACGGACAACTCCTTTTCAGCCAGGAGATGTGGTGGTCAGCTAAGCAGAGCTAACTGCCTCCCGCCCCCCCCTTCTCAACTCACGTGTCTTGGTGTTTTACATGACCTATTCAAAGTTTAATGCTTAACTTTTGCTGGTAGCCACCCAGGTGACTACAGTCACAGCTTCCCTCCTTGGGCAGACAGGCTGGATCACCACAGATTTTTAGGGAAAATCAGGTCCTCTGCCCTATTACTTATTCCCATTTAAACTGGTCAGCACTGTGAGGCACACACTGCTCTGGGTGTGCCATGTACGTTGGTGGGTATCTACATGAAATGGTACAGAATACAGGTAAACTTTAAACCACATAATTCTTTAAAAGGCCACAACTCCACACCAGCTCCATGTTTGACAGGCCAAAGTAAAATTTCAGTGGCTGCCAGCACAGCAGAGTGTCTCTGAAATTAACCGACCACGACAATCAGGTTTCCTGTTTAGACTGCGAGGGTGCGTGCAGAGAGAACCACACATGTAATAACAATAGCCCAAATTTGTCTCACTCTGTATTTATTCAGTCAGCTGTCTTATTCGTCTCACTCGGTGTTTATTTTTATACACACATGTATATGTATGGGCAAATGTAAATCAACTGAGAAAAAGGTGACCCAGGAGCAGAGATATAAAGCTTGGATTCGACTCCAGTTTCTGCCACGGACAACTTCTGAGACCCTTGGGAAATCACTCACACTCAGATGCTTCCTCATTTCCCATTAATTTCATTTAATCTGAGGCATTGTCTCTTTGTGGGATATTCACTTTACCTTCAGGTACCTGCCTAAATCAGGAGCCCAGGCTCCCCCTGCAGCCAGCTGCAGAAAGAGGCTGCCCAGCAGACAGATCCCGAATGCAAGCTCCAGACATCCAAAACACCCTGGAGGACCTTCTTTCTCTAGCGAGTATGTCAGGACTGTAGGGAAGCTAATTTGAACTAAGGCAGCAAAGTCTCTGTCTGCAGTGTGAGTGCATCCGTGTCAGCCTCCTGTGCGCTTCAGTTCTGGCCCAGAGCAGAGCAATGACGACACTGTGCCATCTCCTAATGCTCTCAGGAGAGTAAGTCCAGGAAAGCCTGGAAGGCATCAAGGTAATTGTGGTGATGAGGTTGCACAGGAGACAGGCAGTGACCTAAGGGGTCAAAAATCTGCTCTTTCGAGAGGTTTGTGATGAGCTGTGAAGCTTACACAGCAGATTTGCATCACTTTGGATGTGCTGCGTGGAAAGACCCAGCCCATCCAACAGTTCTACCTCGTGTTCTTGGGAGGCCCCAGGGGCAAGAGGCACCAATAACTCTGTAACTTTAATTTCACCTTGAAGAGTTGCAGGAATGTATTTTAAATGCATTATATTTACCCTTATACACTATATCCATATAGACACATACAGCGTTAACTATTTCAAGGTCCCCGCAGAGAGCTGTTAGCACAGACAGAACATGGGGCTGCATAATATTTAAGCCACATGCACCATCTGCTCCAACATTTTAATGTAATTTAACAGGAAATAGCTGAGCAGGAAAAAAAAAAAAGAAAGAAATCCATGCTAGATGAAAGATATTAAATTTCCCCTTCCCCCAACACCCCCCCACTGTTTGATATATGAACCGAGCTCACCCATAACTAATATTTGATTTAAGAACATATTAATAAAATTATAAAGAAAAAACAAAACCCAGTCCTGTCTAAGGCAATATTGACATATTTTTTTTCTGTTAACTACCGGCCTGCTGCTCCTGGAGAAGTGTCCATAGTGATAACACTTCTGCCAAAAACAAAAGCAAAAGGAGGGGACAGGTTAAGAACTTAAAAATTGTTACTTCCCCTCAGACTGAAGTTTTGATGATCTTCAATAAACGAGTAAAAAAAGATCTATTTACAGCAGCATCAAAGCCAAACAAGTTCTACATGTTAAGACTTGTATTTGGCTGAAGGTGGCAGCCCTGGGACAAGTACCACTGAAGTTTTGGAAGCAAGTCCTGTAACTGAGGTGTAAAAGGGCTTCCAGATGGGAAGCGCACCAAGAATCAGGTTTCACCAAGGAGCGTGCTCATGACAAATAAGCTTCCAACTTCTCAAACAGGAGCAACGAGATGCAGAAGTTGTGACAAACTCCTTTTGCTGTGGTCAGTAGCGTTCGTGAAGATGTTGGGACAAGGCTAGCAATTTTTGCATTGTAAGTACACGCAAAATTAACAAGAAATACAGCAATAGGAAAACTACCTTTGCTGCAAATTCAGGATATTACACACAATGGGAAGACCAAGACTGCCCGGCAGCTTTTAAAATTGCAACTGTACGCAAGGTGTTGACAAAAGTTCCCTCCATAGCCTTACTGAAAGCCCAGTGCCTGCTCATCTCCTTGCTAATGTCATGACAACCTCCTACTAGTCATGCTGGAAAGTTGACATTTCCTCTTCCAAACGTTTCAAACCACCAGCCAAGTATCACAAGCAACGATCTCCAGCAGTCACTGTGCCAAAACCTCCCTTCGTTTTTCAACTCAAGGCCCATTAAAGGTCAACGCAGCAAAATGAACACTAAGCATTATCAGAAAAGAGACAGCCAAGTCTTTATGCCAGTGTACAAAAATCACCGTATGCCCGTAGCTCGAACATTACCCACTGACCTCCTAGAGCAGAAACCTGGAGAAGGTGCAGGCAGGAGGGATCGTGGCTATGAGGATGTACAGACCAGCTCCCATGCACGGGGTACTGTCTGACCGGGAGCCTTTGGCCTGGAAAGAAGTCAATGACCAGAGTTACACCCGAGACTCGAACAAATCCTGAGTGGCTTGAACAAGGACAAAGAAACAGCTGCTCACCTCTCGCACGAGGGAGAAGCGGCTCCAACTGTAACTCTACCTTGTCGCTCAGAACGAAAAGGCAGTGATTCCTGATGCAAGTCACGCAACTTCTTGCTGGGAGCCACTGCAGAGCGTGAAGATTTACCGAGACTTTTCCAAAAAACACTTAACAGATGAATGGACGAAAATTCCACAGTGCCTACTGAATACCAGCATACCCTCTCCAGCTCAGGAACCCATCAGCTGCAGGAGCATATGAGGAAAGGATCATGCATGTTCCACCCATCTTTAGGTGCCTGCTTGGGATGCCATCTTGACATAGGAATGTCCTAGACTTTGGTTTGATCTGGTGTGCCACACTTGTGTTATTTTCTTGCATGCTTTAAGAGTTCCAAAACATCGTGGTAAGTCTTACAAAAAAATTAGAGAGTTCTCTTATGCTTTTGTTTGTGGGTTTATTGTTTCTCTCTTTTTTTGAAGGGGGGGGGGGGGGAGGGGGGGGGGTTTTTGTCCGGGGGTGGGTTTTTGATGTTTGGGGGTCTTTAGCACTTTGTGTTGGGGGTCGACT
>JAAGNO010019716.1:8796-36704 GCA_033439905.1 Ceryle rudis | reverse complement strand
TCCAGGGCTGTGCCAGGCTGCCCAGGGCAGGGGTGGAGTCCCCGTGATCCCTGGAGGGGTTTCCAAGCCCCCCGTGGCGCTGTGGTGCTGAGGGACAGGGGTCAGTGGGGCCCTGGCACTGCTGGGGGAATGGGTGGACTCGATCTGAAAGATCTTTTTCAACCTAAACTATCCTGTGATTCTCCTGCAAGCAAAGTGTGATCGTTGCCCTGCACACTCACCAGCAGCGTCCAGCTCTGATGCAGCGCCAGGCGCAATGCCACAGCCACGGAAGGACACTGGATGCCCACAAGTGCAAAACAGAGTGGGTCCTGTAGAGCCCTGTGCTGAATCCAGAGCCATCTCTCCTTGCAGGACCCACTCTAAAACACAGCTTCTGTCTGTATCTGGGTGTGACACACACCCCACCCTATGTTCCTGCTCACTATGTTACCCTGACACGCTGCTCTCCAAAAAACTCTTCACAAACACCCGATGATGAAACATAGAAGGTTGTGCCACCAGCATTTAAGAAAACCAAGAGAACAGCGTGTGGCTTGGTGGGCTGTGGACAGCCCTCAACAGCCACCAGCAGTCCAGGAAGAGAGGTGCAAGAACGTACCGTCACCAAAGAGGTGAGTCATGAGCTTCGTGAGCACTTGCTTCAGGTTGAACTCCACCAGCCTCACCGCCTCCATGGTGTGGCACTCCTGCTTGCGCGCGGTGCGGTCACCTCGCTCGAACAGCTGTAAGCCTTCGCCGTCCTTAACGCTGGAGAACAGCTAGAACAAAACCACCCGTGTTTTGCATCACTGACTGAGCGAAAACAGAGAATGAAGTTTTATTGATTTAACTGGGAAACTTACCTGCTAAGTCTGTCTCGTGGAAAAGAAAAGTGTAAAGACTGATTTTAGACAAATTCTGTTCATAAAACAGAGACCAATCATCGTAAGAACGGAAGTATTCAGCCAATATTTGTTTGATTTCTGTAGATCTTCAAATAACATGGTTAGCTACAGGAAAATACTGATTTATAAAGGAGACATCTCTTTTCCGACCCTGTTACTTTGGAAGTTATGCAGAACAAAGTTCACTGTACAGTATCTGTAAATTTTATCCCCAGAACCACAACACCCGATGGCATTTATCACAGCTTTTTAACCAACTGAATGATGTAAAAGAAATACCAAAACACCTAATACTTAGAAAGCTGTAATCAAATGAACTTAAATAAAACAAATAACAGAAAATGTCCCCATCACCCCACCAAAAAACCCCACCAAACCCAGAAACCACAACCTGGCAGTTTAAGGAGACCTTACACAGCTTGTCTTTGATTCATCTCGGGTGCAATTTCTTCATTTAAGGATTGCCATTTTCCTGCATTCCCCCCCCCAGCACCTTTCTGAGCACAGCTTTACACTCTGAAGAGGATGTTTGTCCGAAATCCTTACAAACCCCAACTCGGTTAAGTCTAGAGGGTAGGAAGAGCTGATAGCCAAAGTGTTTCTAGTGTCTTTCCTATCCCTCTCCTCCTCCACCTTCCCATAGCCAACCGATCACACTCCGAGAGGAAAAACAGCCGCGCGGAGATTTTCTTCACATTAAGTCTCCCAGCTCTTACTCAGCTGACACCACAACCAGTGTGTAACCTTAACTTGCACATGCCCACAGAAACTGTTTTAGTCGTAGTTTGATGCCTCCAGTGCACTAAATGCTCTAGAAAAAGTTCAGGTGAACCTCTGGTAGCCCTCAAATGCTGGGCACGATCAGGACAAGCTTCTAGCACATTTCATATGGACAAAGCACATGAAATCCCAAATAAAACAATTATCTGACAGTCTAAGAAAAATGCCTTTACCAGTCAGAAGGCAAAACTAGGTATTACAATTTTAAATCAGAGAATGGTAGGGACCAGCCTTAAAAGAGTCCCCAAAGGACAGGGAGTGGCGAGGAAAGAGCCTCCACTGCAATCAGGCACCGAGGGGCACTGGGTGTTTCTCCATAGAGAGTCCATGGGCTCCTGCCAACTCTGGCAGAGCTGGGGTTGGGGTCAGACTGAGGAAAAAAAAAGAAGCCTTAGAGTTGTATTAAAATTTATTCCCTTCTTCCCATTCAGGGACACTGCTATGTCAATATGAGCAGCTCTAAACTGATACACCAATTTCACTATTACAATGATTGAACGGTGCTAAGCACACGCCTTGGATCAGGGACACTTCAGCTTCTCTGTAGACATAAAGCCAGGAAAGTCAAAGCCTGAATAAAATGAAGAATCACCTACAGCCACTCCCTTTTGATGTCAGTTCTTCTTAAGCACGTATCTGAGCAAAGGGAGAAATATAAATAATCTAACAGTCTTGTGTAAAACACTAACACATCCGAGATGCCACAACCTCACGTGCATTATTCCTTCAGTTCAGGTCAAAATAAACCAGTTATGATCAGTTACCACCACCACCAGAAAAGAAATTTCCTGTAGCCATAAATCGAGCACCTGCGTCTGTCTAGTGGGAGGACAAGTCTTTTCTTTAAGGGAAGGTGAGCAAAGCACTGAACGTTGTCATCACGCAGAAGTTAAAAAATTAATACTCACCAGGACTTATCAGCACATCTGACTGATGCTGCATTACAGAGGAGAAGACAGAAAGGAATCAAAGCAACCTTACCACGTGACTTGCAATTTACTCACAATTTCGGTCGTAATAAGAATAAAGTGAAATTTGCTAACACGTAACAGCCAGAAGAGACTGGGTATTAATCGGACAAACACAGAGCTATGAGCCTTTAACAGCACTTCAGGGCATTTCCCAGCCTGGCACGGAGGGCAGAAGTCCCATGTGTGATTTCTGTAAAGACCACAACATTTCCTCGGTGACTCGACTGACTTTTCTTAATCTCACATCGCTTCATCATCCGTACGTTTAGGAACCAATCCAAGATGAAGTGTCTCTTTAGCAGGCTTCAGATCAGGCAGATCTGTAGCTCCACCCTGTCTTTCCACACTGCAGGTGTATTCCCCCGGCCACCCCTGCACACACCAGCAGTTAAGGTAACGAATATATAATGCTCATGTATTTGTACCTGCAGACAAAGCAGCACTTGAGACCAGCTCTCCACGAGGTTCTGCACGTGGCAACACCCAGCCTCGCCACACCAAATGCAATTTGACTCACTGGCCTTTTTTCCCTGCACAATTGAAATATCGCATTGAATAGACGTAAAGTCTTTACTCTGAAAAGTCATTGGACTTTCTTTGTAGCTGGATAAGTCAAAGTTTGAAGAAATATTTTACGTAAGACTTTGCAATAAAAGATGCATTAGCGGCTGCTGAGCTTTCTAGACCACTGACCACTACGAAAAGCTCACAGACCTTCCAATGCCCTTCGCTGTCAAAATCTCCACAACAAAATAACAAAGAACACAATGTGGGTCCTCAGATCAGTGAAGCTCTATTTATTATGACGTGATTTATACACCGCGACTCAGAAAATACTGAATAATACAACATTCACAACTCAGGTAGACATCCACAAGCGTGAAGTCAGTTCCACCTTAACTAGGCAAGCCCTTCATTCCCACCACTCAGCCAAATCACAGCTTCAGGAGTAAATTCACCTCAGAATATTCTAGCAAAATAATGCTGCTTTTTTTTCTTATCGTGGTGTTAAGAAACACCAGTTCAGGCGGTCCTGCTTCTCTTGGGGAGCAGCTCTCAGGCTCCCAGAACTGTTGCACTGCTCAGAGCCAGCGTCTCTAGCACCATCCCAGAGGCAGCAGCACCTGAAACGTGCTGTCAGTCAGGTGTTCACACCTAGCCCAAAGCAGAAGGAAAAGGATAAAAGCTACTTTTTTTTTTTTTTTAAGCAGTGTAGGTGGAATATAGCCAAGGTACAGAACTATGACAGGATGAGGAAAGGAGAATGTGTATTAATCTGAGAAAATCTACATTTCTATCGCCTAGGACAAGAGCCTTTCCATTTTAGGATATAAACACGATGAAGTTATAATATCAAACCTTTTTTTGGCCATTCTATATACTGCTTTGGAGGAGCAGTCCTTACTTTTACCTGGAATATTTGCAGTTTTCCATAGTATCCTAACCAAGCAGTTGCTGTTTCCACCAAAACCATTTCCATAGAGAAAAGCTAGGTGCCTACTGTAGTTTTCAGATGTTAGCACATCCATGCCTGATGAGAGCACCATTTCTTCATCTGGTATTGGCCTCCACTGGAAAAAGGCTACCAAATTAGAGGAGCAATTCCTATGTTTTCATATCTGTTCCCCTTAAAATTTATGTAAAATTCAGTACAGACTATAAAATACCTTATGAAGTCTCCTTCCAATGTGTAAACATCGTTTGCTGTCAACCGGAAAATGTTCTGCGATTGCCATTGGGTTTATATTGGCTCCCTCTTCTGGCTAAAGTGCACAAAGTGTCGCTGAAGTTTTTATTTCATTTTTTTCGTGGTAAGTAAAGAACTGCCCCAAAGACCACGGAATAGCACAGAAATAGTTTCTTTTGCAATGCACCCGGGAAAGTTTGCCAGTTCAAATCTGACTAGAGCAGTAGCAATATTGCCAAGGCAAAGGGCTTTTTAAAAAGCCCTCCACCGCGGAAGGAAAAAACCAAACCAAACCACCATACACCCTTTAGAGGGAAGATGGGCACACTGGGCAAAGAGAATGCAAAACCTGGGAGGTTTGCAGGGATGGGGCATCAACTACCTCTCTGGGCAACCTGAGCCAGGACCTCATCACCCTCAAGATAAACTTCTTCCTTCTCTCCAGTCTGAATCTCCTTCTTCATTTGAAACCCTCACCCCACATCTCATCACGACGGGAAGAAGCAGCAGCCCCACAGGGTGGGAAACAGCAGCGCGGGCAGCACGAACCCTTTCCACCAGCGAGGAAAGCGGTGCTCTGCGATTACCCTCGATTTCCCTCAGGCATCCAAACCCATCAGGCTTCCCTGCCAAGCTCCTGTCACCCACTGGCAACCACATTAAGAACGGTCTACATCTCGGTATTATTAGAATAAGCCAGTTTTAGTTATAGAAATGTGAATTTGGCAGTACTGCTGGAAGCATACACAAACTGTACAAAGCAATTGCTATTTGGAAAACAAACTGGCTTATATTTACCACTGATCCCCGACGCAGTAAAACACTTTGACACACAAGCATTTGCAGAACATGGAAGCTAGGCCAACAAAATACATAAACTCAAGAGGTCTTCAGCTGGTGCCTCTGGAGTCTGCTGAGTTCACCGTGTGGGTATCACACACCAGTAACTATCATCTGCAACAGACAAACCCTTCACCACAGCTTCAGGATGAGATGGAATGGAAGAATGGAACAAGTCATTAAAAAAGACAGTCATTTACAGAAGGTTGGAGCTATTAAAAGAAGAGAGATGCAAGAATAAAAACTGTACTCCGGATGTAGGTGCAACAAGTCGCATCCAGCAGTCCTCCGAGTATTAATATGACAAATCCTTTGGTAAAGTAACCTCACGGGAAGTGACTTGTGATAGAACTAGAATTTCAGTGTGCACATCAGTAGCTGAACAAGCCGTTTCCTTTCAGATCGTGTTTTCATTTGCTAGCTTGCAAGAATATTGTCTTTCCATTTTTCTCACCTTTTTCAGGGGAGGTTTAGTTGTCCTCAAATTCAATGTTTCCCCCCTCTATATTTTTCCCAAATTAAAACTCTTCCTACATGCTCAGTCACTTTATCAACACACAGCATTAACACACGTGTCGCTGTAACACGTTTACACACACGCCCTTTGCTTACAGCAACTACAAGAGCATGCAACTTACCCCAAATCTCTTTCCCTCCAATTAGAGAATTCCTACCTCATGACAGGAGAAGAGCCGAACTCCTTCCATCTGATGGAAGACTGGGTAGTGGGTGTTATCAATCGTGTCCCGGCGGTAAACATCTCCCACGGCCAGAAAGGCATCTAGGCCAGAGTGTATCAAGTCCCACTGGTGAGCTGATGTATGTGCTCTGAGCATGTGATCGTGGTTCAAGTAATAGTTATCCTCTCTCCTTCTGCTGGTGTGGTTCTGGGGGATCAGCAGGCTATCAAAATTCTGCTGTACTGTCACCACTGGAGAAAGACGGTCGTAGACAGAGAAGAGCGGAGTCCCGTGGCGTCCTGTATACTGTTTGTAAAAGTGGTCCTTCACCTGCTCCTTGATGAGCCACAAAGGGTGATGCTTTTTGTTGTGCAAGTTCTTCCCCACCTTGGAAAGAATCTTCTCGGTGACATTGCTGTAGTCATCTTGGGGATAAGCTTTACCAAGCAGTTCCACAGTGTTTGAGCAGGGTGCGCTGGCAGCAAAATCTGACGGTACAGACTTGGATGAAGAATGCCTGGAATAGGTGGGAATTCCTTTTACCTTCACTTTTGGTGATAAAGCTGTTTTAGAATACTTAGCTACTCTCATGAATTTCCAGAGCATTGCCATTGCAAACTCCTTTATGACCTGGAAAAAAGAAGAAAAATAAAAGGATTTAGGAACAGCAGTCCTCCTGCAGGAATCACTAGTATCCCTGCAGGAATCACTAGCATCCCAGGAAAAAGTGAAATCCAAAAGTCTGCTTGATTGATATGACAAGGCTTCTGTTCTAAACCACTATTTTGACTGCTAAGGAGGGAAAATACCCTTATGATCAAATTTCAGCTAGGATATCTTACTCAATTATCAGTCTTCCGCATCACTGCATCAGTATTAATGACTCCAGACACAGCCTTAACCTCATTCCAGATACCGCTATTCTCTGCAGCTGAATAAATATCAGGCTTTCTTTGAAACAGTGTTTTTCATCCAGTTAAAATACAAGGCTGGGCAGGGAGGCTTGACAATTATCAGGAAGGGGAATGAAGTGACGACACGCTGAAAGATGTCCGAACTGAACAACCATTTCCTATCAGAGAGCCATTTTTACACATCCACCCTGCTGGCAAAGGGGCTTTGTGCTTCACGTGCCCACATCTGCATCGCCCTGCACTGCTCAGAGAGAGAATTCCAAAACCAAAGAGTTTCGAGGACCACAAGCCCTTCAGTCACTTCAAATGCATCAGCCCATTCCGAGATGCAAAATCACTTGAAAATCTATAGTTGGGCTTTATAAGTATTAGCATAGGCTCTGGTAAAACAATGAGGCATTGCAATTTGCTTATTACAGAATGAGAAAACAGGGGCATGAGAAGTTAAGTGACCAGAGAAAGGCACCTGCTGCAAGGAAACCAATCTGTATTTCTTCATAAACCAACAAATCCAGGGCCACAGGTTTCCTGGGCAAAAGAATTTAGTGTGAAGGTCGTCTTAAAGAAATGGGCTAAGAAAGGACATAAGGAGTGAACAGACCACACTCAGCAAGGGATAGCTTTCCATCTTTACACCAGGATTAGAATATTTGGCTAGCTCTCTGCAGGGACTTAGAGAAACAAGTGTAAAAAAAGAACACACAAGCTAAGATTATTTTTCATACTCTTAAGCTCTAAAAATATATATATGCAAATAGAACAGACACATTCTAGAATACACAGTCGTCCCCCCCAAAGAAGATCCGTAGAAGAAACTGGGTATGTTCATATTTGGCTTCCTTTCTTCTGGCTTGTGCCTTGACGTTCTCTATAGGTCTATTTCCTGAAGTAATTGTCTATCTCAGTAAATCAAAATAAAGGTAAGTTGGCTAGTCAGAAATTAAATCTGGCAGTGTGGTGTAGAATTACTCAGTATTTGGTTTAATCCTTTTTCTGGTCAAATATCAAAGGGAAAAAGAGCAGCTAGAGCTTTGAGCTAGTTCTGAAACTTGTAAGAAGGACAGCCTTTTTTTTTCCTTAAGACTTTGCAAAACTATTTCACCAAATTCATTCTTGACCATTAATGACAAGGTTCTTCTGTAAATGAATTCACCCCCCCAGAAACCCCTCTGGCAGACTCAGTGAGCAGTAGCCTTACGTTTTGGAAAGGGGCTCCCTTTTCCCCAAACATACGTTCTCCTTCATGGAAAGCGAGTTCTCATTTTCAAACAGCTGCTTGAAATGCCCAGTTCTCATCAGATAATGAATTCAGCTTCCCTCCAGTAAATATCACCATCTGCCCGTACCGTGATTTGTTTGGGGAAAAAAAATAATTCAAAGTTTGGTTCAAAATTTAGCCATAGCCATAACGCACAAAAACCTCCCGTGACTTTATCGTGAGGCTCGAGGTGTTCGCTGCTTTCCTCAATACCGTTCCTCTGAGAGTCAGGCAACTGCGTGACAGGTTTGAACTTTCACATCAACAGTTCTTCCCATGATTGTAACTTCATGGAAAAAGAAATCAGAACATGAACAGTGAGGAGAAGGGACTTCTGTTTGTTTTAAGACACATGATTTTTAAGAGAGACTCTCACCATACGTAGCTCTGTGGTCTCCCCTGATGCTTTTTCAGCGTTGGCAATGAGCAGCACTGCCACCAGTTTCTGATGGCTCAGAGAGGCTAATTTTTCTGAGCAAGCTCTATCTACTCTTCATGAACTTGTACAGGAGGAAAACCTACCGATGAGCTTAAGAGTATTCATCCTACCATCATCCTTGTGTCTCAAATAGTTCAGTTGCATTACTACCTGCACTACTGTTCTGATCTAAAGCAAAATCAACGGCGAGCAGTAAGAAAAAAAAAATGTTAGTTATCCAGCATTATCTGATGAGTTGCCCAGTGTCCCAGCATCGCAAACAGCTGCGCCCGAGCAGCCAGGGAGCCACCAACACGGTATCACTCGAGAGGGCCAGAAACACTGAAGTCCTTCCCAAACACTCTTCCGCTTCCCTCTCCCCCCTCAGACTCACGTTTGCTACTTCCAGGATCACTACAGAAAAATGGTATTGGACTTAGTTCAACTCATCTGGTGATAAATTTCAGCCGGGAGAGAAGCCACAAAGGAAGGAAAAAACCATGCTTATGCTCTTTACACTGTACAAGAAACCTTCAAATTAAAGTAATGTTTACCAGGGTGGAGAGAAAGACTGGAAAATAAAGACATCTCTTTACCTTTCTGCTAGCAAGGAATAAGTGATATTAAGAATACACTAATTATTTATTTTCACTTGTAATAGACTGTTATTTCTAGTAGACAGCTATCTAAAGGTCTAAAAAAAAGCACAGTTTAAAATGATCATTTTCTTCCTTCATTTCCATCATGCTTATTATTTGGTAGGAAACTGAAACTGGTTTCTGTGCACACTGACAAAACCTGAATTGCCCAGCAAAGGCTGCCAGCCAGCTACCAACCACAGCAAGCCAAACAGCAGCTGTAGGTCCTGGAGCTGAAAACAAATACCTAAATGGGAAATAAACACTGAACGACCACCACTGGCATCAACAATCCAAACATTTCAAAGTGCTCCACCAGTATCACCAGTGGGTCACAGGCTCTGGACTCGCCAGTGGCTCCAACTCGCTTGCAGCCAGGAGCCGACACGGGTTTTGGAAGGAAGATGTAAACATTCCAGGTCAGTCTGGACAGGTCTCTGAGCACCCTGCTCTAGTTGCAGATGTCCCTGCTCCCTGCATGGGCTTGGACAGATGACCTTGAAAGGTCCCTTCCCACCCAAACCAGTCTGTGATTCTATGATCTCCTATTACATGGGTCCTTACCTTGATGCTGCCACTACCACATTCACGGGTACCTCAGCAGCTCCTCTGAAGCTCCACAGACCTGTCCATGTACCTCAATCTCCATGTTGAGATGTCCAATACAACTGCAGGAACTCAGATCTTTGATATGGTACATGATACATTTTGTCAGTACTTTTGGAACCTCGTCTGCACATGGGTAAGAACCCTTTGAGCAGCTTCAAGCACACCAGAGGGCAAGAGGTGGCACCTATGACACCCAGGGATGAAGGCATCAGAACAACCCTGTCCATGCTGCGGATAGACCAGGCACAGATGTGACCACACCCGCCAGCGTCACTCATCTGCCCCACAAGCAGTTTCAGTTGAATGGCCCCTACAGAAAACCAACCGTCCCCATGCAGCAGCACAGGAGACATTACACATGCAGACCACCACATCATCAGGAGCTTGACAGGGAAGCAGCTGACAGAATACCGAAAAAAACTGGGAGTTTGGAGCACGTGCAGAAGGCAGCTCGATGCGATACGGGATCGTAGTGCCATGCAAGTCCTTGCAGGTCTAAATCCTGGTTGCCACGTCACAGCACAGCAAGGACTAGCACAGCTGCAGCAGGATCTGTCACAAGCCCCTTGACTCCACGGAGGTTTCGGTTCCTACCTGTGAGCCAGGGGCATCCTCACCCTCGCTGACCGCTCTTGTGTGTGCCCTCTGCTTTGTACTGCTCGTGGCTGCAGAAACACAGATGGGCTACTGCATACATAAACCCAAGTACACGATGGGTTTGGAACCAAAATTCTACAAAGATGAGAGTCTGTCTCCTATCCAAGAATAGCTAATTAATGCAAGACTCTGAAGTGCCATAGAAAATGTTAGAAAAGTTGGGCTGCCACCATTTTGTGATGTGACAGCTTTTATCTACCGTATGTGTGGGGAGGGGAGTTCAACCACCATAGCATATGTTAAAACAAAAATTATAAACATATGCTAGGCTGCTAAAATTGGACATTTACCAGTCTGCTTAGCAATTTAGCTAAGCATTGAATTCTAGTTTTGAAAACTATGTAGGCACACAGCAGCAAATATCATTGTATTGCCACGGCCAGATCTACAGCACATAGGATAGCACAGAAATTATTTTGTAAGCAACACTAATAACGAGCGGGGATCTTTTTCAAGCTCTTTTTAAAAGGCAGCTCTATTGCTGCACACCAGAACAGCATTCAGAACATGCTGAATTCGTGGCACACACAGGCTCCTGAAATCGCCCGAGAGACAACTTCGAATGGATCCGTTTTAGAACCTGACCGGCCGAGGGCAGAACATTTTCAGATGTCCCTCACGATGGCTGAGCACCCAATGGAACCAAATGCTGCACGTGCTACAAAGCGCCAGGAAAGGTGATGTAGCCTTAAAGTATTTGGCTCTTAAATCTCTTCATGGACTTCCTAGTTAATAATCCATCAGCAAGTTCCAAGAAACATGCAGAATAACTTATTCTTTTGCTATTTTTCTTTGCTGAAGAAAAACGTGTCATAAGCTGGCTTGCTGTCTGCTCTCTAACGGCGATACATTAATCATGATGCCGCCTTCAGCAACATTTTGAGGCTTGCAATATTGAGAGAGAAAATTAAAAAAAAATTCTTTTCTGGGACGAGGCACGACTGTGTTTTTTCTCAGTTCTACATGTAAGGCCTTCTTAAATATGATATCAACAACCACGTGTCTTTTGCGCTGATCCAGAAGCTGCCTGCTGTCTGAACAAGGGCCAGTATTTCAAGCCCTGTCCTACGTACGTGAGCACCTGAGGGCACTGCAGAACCAAACACAGCAACGTCTTACAGGGCAGAACCAAACACAGCAACGTCTTACAGGGCAGAACCAAACACAGCAACGTCTTACAGGGCAGAACCAACACGTCACCCAACGGGCTACATTTAACCTTCAACTGCAAAATACTCAACATGCCCAAATACCAAAGTTTCGGACACCTCATATGTCACAGCAAAAAGAAACCCAAGAAATAAACTCAGCCCACCTAGTCCTAAAACCAAACAAGACTTAGCTGGGTGATGGCAGAGAAGGGGGCTAACATGAATCACCCAGTTCATCCCCATTCTCCAAGTCCTCAGCTTTACCTGCTATCTCCCAGCAGTCCTCTGATTCACACCATCTCCTTTCATGCTTGAGAACTGGGGAAATCCATGACTCACCACAGACCTCCAGATGTCCTCCTCAGCAATCCCCTAGACATGCTGGCCTTTAAAAGCATACTCTAAATATTAATATCAAATATTAAATATTAATATTTTATACCAGGGAGTTATTTCCTGGGTTTAATATGTATGTAATCCACATTTAAATCAAACTAGCCTTTCTTAGCACGTTTCAACCGTGAGTGGTGGTGAGGGTATTATAAGTTTTCTGTCCAATTTTCTGCCACCCCAAGCTCTAAAGTGGTCAGTTCTACCTGTCTGCTGTCATCTTGAGCCAAAAATATCAGCAGAATGCACATCTCAGAGCCATCTGTGATGTGCGCTTGATCTCAGCTCAGACTCTACCTCAGCCGCAGGATCCCACCTCGCTCTCTCTTACAGAGTCTGAACAGAGCGAGCCTTCACCAGGACTAAATATACTGCAACAGCCAAGCAAAAAAAGAAAACCGGAGACAAATTTCTCTGTGGATTTTACTTCAGAATCGATAAGTCTCAGAGGCTTCAATATGGATAAAGAAAATGGAGATGTTTGCAGCAGAGGCTCCACTGCGGCCCAACACCTCCCAGTTAGAAAGCGTCTGATCAGGCGTGCACAAAGAAGTCATCTCTAGTTTGAGCGGCACCATCTTCATTTATCTGTCATGGGCTCTGACAAAGCATTTAAGGAAAAAGATTAGAAAGCTCCTAAGGAAGGAACTACATTTCCCTGCCTGGGGCACACCACTTCTCAGAGGTTGGAAGGAACAGGGCTCAAATATTAATGAGTAAGCCATTTATCAAGAAAATTATGCAAGAAGCCTTGGCAGCCACACAGAGGCTGGCAGTAAGATACCAAGGTAGGGCAGCACAAACCAAGTGGTTAGAAGAGAAATGGGGAAAAAAAACCCCAACAAAATAAAACCACAAACAAAAAAACCCAACCCAACACAAAAAAACCCCACCATACCACAAACCCAAACAAATAAAAACGGCCAAACCAAACCAAAACACAAACCCAACCAACCAACCAAATCACTTTCCTTTGCTTGTCCATGCTCATAAGCATTGCAAGAAAACACTAAATGAACGAGTGGGAATAGTTCAAGACAAAAATTCAAAGTCAGAATCAGTAATAACAGGTATTATCTTCTGGAAGGGACTGAGCTGCTTTAAGAGCTAGAATTAAAGTTTACAAGTTTTGACTCTTCCAAGAAATTACTTCTAATAATAATAGTTGCAAATGGGAGCTAAAAAATTGCTGTCATGACAGAAGCCACTTAACTCCTGAAAACTCATGTAATCAAATAATAAATGAAAATCCCACAAGGGACAGATACACAAAAATGAGAAAAAATACCCCACTTTTCTTGAGGTTTCCTCACAGATAAAGACAAATACAAAATTGTAACCGTTGTGTCAAATCAGCTGTTAGAAATCTGTACTCCCTAAAGAGACCCAAGAATGCAATCGGATCCAGGAGTTTACTTCTCCATAAGGGGAGCTTGCAAAAGAAAGAGGTTAGGAAAAGATTCAGACTCCATGTTCCTACTATTACTCCAACTTTTTGCGTTTACCTGTAAATTTAAATGTAATTTTACTATGAATGCTTTTGGAGCTACGTATACTACAATGCTATAGAGTACTTTCTACATAATAAACTCAAAGGCTTAGTTTCTAAACAGACATTGCTAACTCCTAGCGTAAGCAAGTTCAAAAAGCATGCAAAACGTCATCACGTGTTAAAAAGTAATCTCAAACTTCTCAAAAAGGAAAGTGGTCATATTGGCAAATCAAGTACCTTGATTTACCAGCACTCAGCCACAGTCACCTTACAAATGTTAAGCACGTCCAACAACGTCGTGCGCGGGTCTGATCACCAGTGGCACCAGTTGGACATAGTGACACACACAAACCAGCGTGACACGGCGCCATTAAGCAGCACTCTGCTCTTCCCCAGTCGATCTCTACACAGGATCTCAAAGTGCTTTTCAGCCATTAACCAATTAAGGTCTACAATACACCCATGGGGAAAATACTGCATTATTTATACCCATTAGTGCAGCAGCTCTCAATTCAAAAGTGCTGCACTTCATCTCAGCTTCTGCTGTTTTTCCTTCCAAGCTGTTCTGGTTTTATTTCCATTTTTCCTCCCCGTTCAGAATTATTTTTTTTTTGCTGTCTGCAATAACATTTGATCAACAATTTAACAAGAGTAAGGGTTGCGGTGAACAGAATGAAGACGTTTTGAAAGCAGCTGGCCTAAAGTCACCTATTAGGAATCACACCGAAGAGTTCAGAAACATTGGAAACAACCTCCTCCCCGAACGTGCAGTTGTAAGGCTCAAAGCCACATTCCCTGAGCAAGAAGTACAGGGTCATTGCTCTGTTTGGGTCTGTCTTCAACCTGACAGGCCTTGGAGTCACTGGAATTATAACTGTATATCATATGATCAGGAGAGATGGCTTGAAGAGGCGGGAGACCTTCAGGGGAGACGGGAAGGTAGGGAAGTGAAACGTTGTTGAGGCAAACAGGGATATGAAGGGAGAAAGGAATGAACTGGATGAAGTGGCACGGAACAAACCATTGCCAGTGCACCTGCCCCACAGCAGAGCAGGCCTGCAAACCAGCACGGCATCTTCTTTTAGCTAGGATTTCACCTCTGACCACCACGCATACCGGAACCAAATACAGCATCTGAAGGTTTAGACTGGTTTTGTTCTCTAGCCCTGCTCATTTCAAAGGTACAATTTCCCCAAGTGTAGGCTGTCATGTAACCAAAGTAGTGATGGTTTGATTATTTTATTAATAATTATTAGTAGTTGTTATTGTTAACTTCTTGGCTTTTTAAAAAATATATATAATTTCATTTTCATCCTGCTACTCTAGGGATACTCAAAGAATCAAAAGAATTAGAGAAAATCTGTCCGGCTTGCTCTCTAATGTAACAGAATCTGGCCTAGTATGGCACATCACCTCATTTTCTAGACCACATTAAAACAGTGGACTTTACTTTCAAGACTGAGTAGACAAAAATCACACTCATCACATCCAGCAAACCCGATTTATCTACAAGTCTACTGAATGTCCAAATGTGCACCAGTAATTTAGTCAGAAACATGCAAGCAAAACTGGAAAGATGTATGTGCATCGCTGTAACCATCCACCCGCCTTCGGCAGGTACAGCATAAACCTGCACGCGGGAATTTCGTATTTGTGAATGACAGCTAAACTCTCCAGAGGTGTGCTCAGCGGGATGATGCCGCAGGATTCTGCTCTGTTCTCACCTCCTGCCACAGGAGAACCCAAACATTTCTAAGACTGTTTTTGGGCCTGTTCTGAGCTAAGCCAGACTGAACACCATACACCACTTCAAGCTGGAAATCATTCCCTACGTTACCAGACCCTTTACCATTCAGCCTAAATTATTTGGCATTGTTTTTTTCTGTTGTTTGGGGTGGGATGGGGTGTTGGCATTTGCTGTTTGGGGCTTTTTTAATAACGATTTTCTTTTGTCACCCCTCCATAAAAAGCTGCGTCCCCATTGCTGCCTTTGACATTTATTCACACGTGGTACAACTGTTGGGAAATATTTCCCTAAAATCCATCAGGTAACCAAGCCAAGGATGAGAAGTCTTAGAATTATTTTTGTTTTCCAGCTCTTTAAAAGTAAAGGCACTATCCTGGACTTTTATGGTCCATTCCAATATACACATTGGCATCTGGGCTGAAAACTCTCCTTTTCCAATTCTTCTTTGTCATCTGCTGGGAGGCAGAGTAGAACAATAAGGTTGACTCAAGCAGCTGCTGATTGCTTTCAGTGTGGAGTTCATTCCTTGACACCACAGCGACAAGTCTTGCTAAATAAGGATCAATAGACTAGAAACGTTTACATTTTCTCCAACAAAGCTGAAGATCAATGCCATGAAAAAGGAACTTTTTTTAAGGCAAGTTATTTGGAGAAAGAAGAAAAAATGGCAAGTTATGTTTACTGCATAGCAAAGTTTATGGAGAAGAATGAAACTTCAGCATTAACGAAACTGAAGTCTGTCTTTTCAGTTCTCATTTGCTTCTCACTCCAGAGCTACCAAGAAACACAACTCAAAGGAAAAGAAAGCAATCAAGGCATGATGTTAACATTTCAGCAGCAGTTTGAAGAGGAATTGCATCCAGTGACGGGGCCTTCAGTTGCAGACTACTGCAAAACTGTGTATAAAATACACCACTGCAATCAGCACCCCTGCTTATAATTGCAGGAAAAGACCAAATGCTGCGTACAGGCAGAAAGAAAGAATAATAAATGACAACCTCTTGCTTCTAGGCCGATGCTATTTAATTAAGACAAGCAGGGGAAAGGCAGCTCCCTGCATTATCACTGCTAGCGTGGACACATGGGCGTTCAGTCTTCTTTAGCACCACATGAACCTTAACAGACGGCCTTCCGACATACCAGGTACACTCAAAAGTATTTTGTGCAAGTAACATTACAACTGTGTACGAATGTCCTGCATTCGGTTGCTCAAATAATTACCATGGTAATCTCCATCCTAATGGC
This sequence comes from Ceryle rudis, assembly GCA_033439905.1. Taxonomy (NCBI): domain Eukaryota; kingdom Metazoa; phylum Chordata; class Aves; order Coraciiformes; family Cerylidae; genus Ceryle; species Ceryle rudis. The sequence goes on along the minus strand of JAAGNO010019716.1, from coordinate 20,340 downwards.
AGCCACACTTCATTCAGTTGAAATTCCATAAGCATCAAATTTAGTGCAGTCAGTGCATCTGTCACTAACTTCTACCATCTCTCTCGAAAATCACAAGATTATTATTAGCAACCTGTGGGCAATTAGTGTAATTATCAGCAGACTTGGATTCATCTTAATTGGTGTTTGTTTCAATTCCACAGGCAAACAAGACATCACACATGAAACGCTGCAGTAAAAATAGCGATGATTTTACATCTAGGTACACTCACAGGGCTGCATTTATCCCTCTCTCGCCACAAAACAATTACATTGGATTTATGTTTTCCAGTATGGCGCCTACTGACATACAATTTAGCTCATGACATACTTCCTTCTATAGATACAAGTGTCAAATAAATTGTAGAATTATATTGCATAATGACACAACTTATACACCAGCAAAGGTGAACTGTAAACTCTGAACACAAAAGGCAGATCTTTGACATCTGAAAGGATAATTTTGTATTTGTCTCTTCCCCCGCAACTGTGATCTGCACTGCTACCAGAATCTAGTAATTATGGGAGTCCAACCTGAGAAAACACTGGCCTGACTAATTAAAGCTACTAAAACAGCCTCAGAGTACCCTGACCTGACCACCCAGCTACCAACAAATCTGCAGACAAGCATCTCCACTCAAAATTATTCTGTCAAACTAGAGAAAAGTTGTCAGAAAAGGATTAGAAGAGGGATAGAAAAGGACAGAACAGGTTAGAGTAGTCCATGAGCTGAATGTAAGTTCACATGTGATTTTAGAGAAGAAGCAGCCATCACACAGGAATATTAACAGCAGGATATACTCCTTAGAATGGGAAGCACTCCCGTTCTTCTGCTTAGCAGGAAGGAATAAGAATCAAATTTCTGGCAAAACATTCATAAAAAATGGGAAGCAATTGGAAAGAGTCCAAAGACAGTAAGAGAAATTACCACAAGTCCCCAAGGAGGACCTGTGTCGAAAAGCTGCCTTTACGAGTACTATTTACACTAGAGAGCGGAAAATTTAAAGGCATTTTCATCATCAGATCTGACAAAGTCACACATCCTAGGGAACAGCCTGCTCTCCACTCTACCCTGCCCAGGACAAGCAGAAACGTACCCAGCAAAACTCAAACTAGAAACATTTTTACTGGGTATCAGGAAAAGTACAAAGAGGGACATGTTGTAAGAGAGGGCTCGGGTGGTTTTATTATTTCATGTGGCTTTCTAAACAGCTCTGCTAAAACAAAACAACAGGTATAAAATTCAACCTGCTTCGAGGGCCAAAGAACAGACTAGTCAGTACCTCAAGGTCTTTCCAGCTTTGTTTTGGTTTAGGTTGTAATTTCGATGCTCCTCATTACAAATTTTTCAGTGAAACACATAACAGGGTTATCCCTTAGAGGTCTATCCAAGGCTTGCTTTCAGTACCAGTCTTAATGGTACTTAGGGCCGTGTGCCAGTGATACGGCTGAAAGCTTAGCAGGTGATGTATTTGCTTATAAGCACTGTCATATTTTATCCATCTCAGCATCTATTTAGTAAGTGCTCTAGCATTCCAGAGTATGGCAGGTGCTATACAAAACACAGCATTATTTTCCATATTTTATTCCCCTCCCTGGCATTCCTACTCTCAGATTAACTGGCAGGAGTACAAATACTCACAGCAATTTGAAAAAAGAAAGTTTGAGGGCTCACTGACAGCCACACTTATCTGTGTACTATCAGTAAACAAACACAACCATGATCCTTTCTGATTACATCAAAATTTCTCAGCATCTTTTTGTACAGGATACAGGAGGGCAGCCAAACTGCAGCGGTCACTGAACAAACACCTCCTGCCAACTGCACACTGCAACAGTGCCTGATTTACTAAAATACATTATACTCGTGTTTCAGTTAGACCCTTCATCTTGTTCCATAGCACAGGGTAGGCAGAAAAAAATCCCCACAAACACATTTAGGTTAGGCTTTTCCATCCTACTCATGTTTAAGATTTCTAGGTGGTCTAGATGCAAACTCCCACTGCAATTAATGGAAGGGCACTGGAAGCGTCTGTGGAAATCACACCGCGATGACAAGACACTATTATTACTGCACTCCCCAAAGTGCAGCTGTACATATTGCCATTTTCTTGGGCTTTTTTCTAGTATCCCTTCATACAGAAGTAATAATTTCCATCACTTATGTTCTTCAGTAGCTTCAACTGCTTTCCCTTCAATCTCTTTTCAGAGCACACGGGGACTGAAACTGAATACAATATCCAGCAGTCCATATTTCAACTGGTGTCACCAAAACATACAACGACCTTTATTCACAAAGCCTTCACTCATTTCCAAATCCTCTTACCTGTTCAAACTCCTTCAAATAATGTTCATCCCACAGAGGTAAAAGAGATTAATCATATGATTTAAACATTCTGTGTAAACACTTCTCACTTTTTTTTTTTTTTTTTTAACAAAACACCCAAACCAAACACACACCTTAAAAATTAAGGGTTTCCTCTTCCAGAATTGTTTTGACTTTTGGAACAGGACAGGCAACATCGTGTTATAAATCATGAACCTGTCTTTAATATTAATCTCCTATTTTTTGTACAGGAAGAGGTGGATTATCGCCTCTCATTCACTACAGAGCACGTTTTTATTTCTTGTAAAGTTTCAAGGTAATAAAACTTAGGAGCACTTTGTTTAGATACTGAATTGTACTACAAGTAATTCTTACAGGCTTCTTATACGGGTGCTGAAATATCTTCCTTTCCTGACTACATACAACAAGAGCTAAGAAGCAGATTTACACGAGGGAAGTGAAAACTACCTGCAATAAAAAATGCAAACCCCTCTAAACTGTTAGTAAATAAACTAATTTTCTGTAAAACATTCTCCATATATCAAACACAATGCTGAGTACACAGCATAAAAATTTTACTGACGCGGTCTTAGGATTGCAGCACACAAGCAACAGCAGTCGTGAGACTAATACAAAGCTACTGTACAGAAGGGATGCTAAAACTTTACACCCTCCAACATAAGCCATCGCTATGCTGCTAATTAAAATCTGAAATGTCTTGTTTCCCTTGATTATATAATAAATAAAACCACACAGACACTTGGAGATATTTGCATTAAAATTTAACACTGCAGTGCCCCATGCACACGATCCTGGGGTGTTTGTTCACAGGTCACGCGGGGCCTCAGCTCTCCCTGAATTTCCACTTGCTAATCAACCACTCCCATCCTCCCCTGCCAAGCCTGTCCTGGCATCAGCTTAGGCCCTGCTTGATTTTTCATTCTTTCCATGAAAATCATAATCCTACTCAGCATCTCAATGCACATGGTCCTTATCTGGGCTTGCCTCTTCAAATATCTTCATTTTACTTGTACATTAAGTTCACCAAAACACAGAAATCAGATTTATTTTCTTTTTGTTAGCATTATAAAGAAGTTTGCAGCTATCTGTTAGAAGCCACTTCAGTATGTGCGCTGTCAGCACTTGCGCTAACTATTACATATTAGATTAACCTTTCAGACACTGCACATTCTGAGGTAGATTTATAGAGTCATACATTTATACTTTATTCCATTAGTCTTTATCTGACCCTATGCATCCCAGGTCTAATTCATCGCCAGAATAAGGCGGTAAAACAGCACTGAAGGCAATCACATGGCAACAGTCAGAGCAACCATTTCCTTCAGCCATTACTGATTCCTCCTGGCAGACAGATCATCCCGGGGCTTGATGGCACGCAAGACATCCCAGGAAGCACATCTACTGCACTGGTCTGAATTTCAGAGGGCGTGAAGTCAGAGGTAGCCCGATGGAATGGGGAGGATGATCCTGCAGCCTTTTTCCTGCCGTGTGTCTGGGCAGGCTGGGGGATGAGCCTCTCTGACTGGAAAGGATGGACCTGCTGGCCCAGGCAGCACAGCCTCAAATAATATAAAGGTGTCTCCTTGAAAACAGCAAATAAGGTGGAATTTAAGTAAAAATTTGTCTGAAGCACGTTAAGAAATTTATGTCACTTCCTTCACTTCAGGCAAACTGTTACTGTTATTGGAACAGAGGAAGCCTGGATTGAAGTCTGGGTTGAAGCTTGAACTACATTCTAAACTCTGCACATACCTACACACTCCTCATCTCATACAACCCACAACCAAATAGAAAGGAGCAAAACTAAAAACCGGGTATCTCATGGAAAGGTCTTACTCATTTTGACAGAAGAAAAAATATGAAAGACTTAAAATGTTACACACTCCATTCTTAAGTCATCAACAAAGTAAAGTTGTATAAAGAACAAAGCCGGGGGACACCAATTTTCTGCTTAGTAAAACGAGCACCTGCTAACATCTGGGAATACTCAAGTATTCTAAGAAACCAGAGATGAGGATAACTCATAAAAAAACCACAGAAGAGAATATATACATCTCTTTGGCACTTGGAAAAATCATATGTCACCATATTCCATACATAACTTTTCCAGAAGAAAATCCTAACAGGCTTGTCAGACCACAACCACCTGCACCTTTTTCCCTGCTCAAGATGATATCCTTAATTAAAGAGCAGAAGATCGTGATATCCAGAAACAATCTGCTCCACTCAGTAAAGATACTGCCTTTGTTTAGTCCGTGCCACTCATTTTAAATGTGGAATGTTTAGGGGGAAAACTGCATCATGTCAGGCTTCTGCATTTTCAATTGAATTCAGATTTCCATCCAAACGCAACCAAAATTAATCATTAGCTGGTGAGCAGGACATGTGCCAAACACAATGTTATAAAATCAGAATGTATAAAGATTAAGAAGCTAGGTACATTTGTGCTTGGTTGTCTTATTGCTTAGAAGCACAAAAATCACTGGCTGCTTTAGCAAAACGGACTAAAACTGTTTAGCAAACAACTGATTTCACTTTTTGCCAGCTGGTGAGAATCAAGGGTTTTCAAGAACAACATCAAAATGCATAAAAGCATCCCTACTCCTTTAAATAATCCATTTCTAATTATGATCTAAATCAATTCAGCTTGACTGCTGCCCTGGTTATCTGCAAGTTTCTCCTTCCATGACCAGAATGGATGCTGTGAGGTTTCCCACTCAAGGGTAGCAGGGAGCTGCTGGCGTGCATAAATGATTTCCCACGAGCGAAGGCAGGGCTTTACGAGTGCCCTCCCCACCAATCTCCTTGTGATGCTCCCAGGAAAACTGATTATTCTCTAAAGATGGAAGGTCTGGAATAGAGTTCCCACTCTCAATTAACCTGGGCTGGTTCCAGCTAATGAAGTGGCAGGGAAGGGGGAAAAAAAATTAACATGATCTATTACATTACTTTTAGCATAAGACCTTATCTAGATTTGGTACAAATTTAACCTGCTTCCAACTGGGAGGTGAAGATTTGATCAACGTATAGTAAGGTTAAATTCAGTGAACAGTATTGTTTCATTTGGAGTATCTAAATTAAAAGTTTCTTGGAAAAATATCAAGCAAGTCACATCAAGAAAAGGCAAGTGCAGTCTAAAGGTCTTCTCTAGATAAGTTTAGCTGAAAACAGAGATGGAAGAAAATGTGTCAGTCCTATCTTCAAGCAGGAGGATCTGGGGAACTACAGGCCAGTCAGCCTCACCACAATCCCTGGAAAGGTGCTTGAGCAACTGGAATAATCCTGGAAATAACTTCCCAAACACATGGAGGCAATTAGGAGCTGTCAGCGTGGATTTGTGCAGGGGAAATCACCTCCGCTCCACCAGTTAGCCTTCTATGAAGAGATTATTGGCTTGGCAGATGAGAGGAGAGTAATGGATGTGTTCATCTTGACTTTAGTAAGGTTTCTGACACCGTCTCCCATCGCATCTTTATCAACAAGCGATCTTCCATCTCTATCGGTTGCCACTGTTTCCCCCAATGCTGGTTAACATCATGCTGTTGCTGCTCAGGCACATTTAATGCACTCCTCAGAAAGCAAAGCAGCACGTCCCCGACACACAGAAATGATTGAAGACAGGATGCCGTATGTTTTGTGTCCTGCAGAACGTTTTAAAAATATTTTGGGCTATTCAAGAGGAAGGATGACTACTCAACTTCTGTCCTGCCAGTATTTTTAAAAATAACTGAAGATTTTTGTTTTCAAAGAAAACAGAGAAAAGGGAAAAAAAAAAAAAAGCCAAACAGGAACACGCTGACTTCCATTTTTACATGTGATAAGCCAAAAATATTCCTGCAATGGCACCGCAGTTCTGATAGCAGGTGCGGGGTGGGTGATGGGTTTAGCTCTTCCAAACAACAGAGCAGCTGCAGCTACCTGCAGATCACACAGGATAACGCTGTAATTTCTGGAAGGACTGTTCTTCGTTCCACTTTACCAGAGAGCAGAGGTGGAGGCTCTTGGCCGTGCTAAGCAAAGGAAACCATGGAGGTGGGAAATAGTGTTCTGCCTTTGAGAAGAACAAAGGCACGTGACCCAAAGAAAAGCCAAGTCAGAACTTGCATAATCTCCACCAGAGATGAGCTCCCTAGAAATACTCTGCTGTTTGCTCGAACTCCTCATGAAGAGGCTACAGTATCCATGCCATGTTTTAAGTGAAGGATAACAGACCATTTTCTTCATGACTTATTTGATTTCCTCAGCTAACTGTTTAAATCTACACCGGCTCAAACACCACCTACAATTATGCCAACACTTCATCAAAAATAACTTCATGTATATCTCAAAATCCCAAACCACACCCCGCATAACTCCTGGAGTCAGCAGAAACTCCACACGCCAGTGTCCCCACCACCATCTAGAGGGTGTTCACAGACAGTGCAGTCAGGTGTGAGGAGGAAGGGATGGAGAGACCAGCTGAAAAGGAGATGTCTTCACGTACTCCTCTCAGAATTCCTGCAGCATACAAAACATTTTCCGGTTTACCTTCTTTGAGCCCCACTCCATCTCCCCTATATATTTAGCCCACATTTTCAGTCCCCTATTTATCTCTGTATTTCCTATTCTTTTGCCCTAGAGCATTTTGCCAATATTAAAAAAACCCCAAACAATGCTATTAAGTTTTACACTGTTCTCCTGTCTCATCATTTCTTTTCGACCTTTTAATCCGATTGAGGTATGCTCCACATTCTATTTTCTCCCCTCTCAACGAAACAAACTCATAGCCATAGGCACACGTGAGCACACTCCTAGTAAGAGCATCCTTCTACCCTTTATAAACATCTTACCTTCTCTGGCCACAGCCTTCCGTTACTTTTTTACAATAAATATTTCATTACCTTTTTACAACAAATATTTCCTAATCTTCCTCTAGTTCCCCACCTGCAAGTCACTGTGTGACACGACACCAACCCAGCAAAGCATTTAAACTTTTCCATGTCTCCACAGAATGAACATCTCCTTCACTGCCTCAGCAGATCAGAGCAGAGCACTCGGCATCCTGAGGAACCAAAGTCTTCCTTCTATCAAATAAATAGAAAATACCTTTTATTTTCCACTTGAGGCACCTGCTCTGAATCACTCTCCGGACAAGCTTCTCTCTCCCAATACAATGACATCACTTCCAAGAAAAGAAACCAAACCAACATGAAATACCAGAATGAAACCATATGTCTGTTCTTGCCTTGTTGTCCCATAATATCCAAAGATTTAATCCTTCTGGTTTTTTTGACCTCAGATTAACCTGCAAAATACACTGCATGCACAATCAACCAGAATAAGTATTATTTTGGTACATTTATTTTCCAGAGTCATGATACTTATTCTCTATTGCAGTAGCCTTCATGCAGGTCCTGGTTAATTATTGTTCTTTCCTTTATGTAGGAGTCTCAAAAACCCACAAGGAACTAGCAATTTCATCCCCAAAGTATTATGAAAATAGAATTATTTTCCTGCTTAAATACCACCCACATCTAATGAGCAGGTTACCATTTCTTCACCTCTCAGAATGCAGGAACAACAGCTGTAAAGCTTTAATCCTCCAGGTTAATTGAAAATCTTACAAGCCTTTATCTACACACCATGAACTTTAACAGAAGCACCTCCATCGTAATTCACAGGTTTGAGCAGCTGTGCACGTGGCCCCAAACTCGGACACATTACTTCAAAGAGCCTGTAAAGTTTCAGAGGGAACGAGTAGCAATAACACACTGGCACTAAGTGGAATCATTGTAGAGATTTGTAAAAAAAAACCAAACCCACACAAGAGAAAAAGGCTGAATTTTTATTGTTTATTTCTTTCTTTGTGCTTGGGGAGGGAGAACTTTGCAATGTTTGGAATAAAAAAAAAAACCCTAATATGCAGGAAAACGGCATATATTCAAAAAATGTGTCGAGAAAATGAAGCACATTTATCATAATGAAAGAATCCAAGAGAGGAGATGTCAACCTGAAGAGCGAGCAAGGGGGGAAAAGCAGCCACTGGCCTACTTCACAGATGCGTTCTCGCGCTGGGTGCGAGTCACCCTACGCAGTCGGCTCTAAACACAGTCTAGACAGTCTCACACACTCACAAGAAAAGGTTTGCCATTTTAGAAGCACGTTCCCCACTTCACCTCTTCAGAGAAGAAATAAACCCTTGATTAAACTTTTAAAAATGTATATTTATATAGGTAAAGCTTGTGCTTTAATCACTTCTGTGTGACAAATTTCTGTTGCTCTGCTCTTTTGTGATGAGAACAAATGCAACAGGGGATGGATTCCCAGTTGCTCTTCATTCCTTTTCTATTTCAACATTAAGAGGAGAACCGCGGTATTAATAATGAAGTGTGCTAGAAGAGCCCACTAAGGACAAGCATAATTCAGTGTTGCAAGGATTACTTCATATGGACAGGCTGGGGAAAATAAAACTCACGAGCTGGCTACAGAGAAGATGGCAAAAAGAAGACATCCTTGAGGCCAGTACTCAGCAAACATACAAAGACTTTGCATCAGCCCCCATTAGGGATCCCTTGGTGATTTTAGAGAGCAACCAAAAAACAGAAGCAAAACACTCCCGCAGATGGCTCTGAATGAGGAGAACAAAGACAGGTGAGTAACTAGTCTGAGAGAAATAAAAGTAAAGTGGGAGCACTGCCACAGTGTTATCATTTTTGTTGAGCCACCTGGAGGCTGATCAATGAATGCCAAAAATGAGTAGTGCCCATCTGCTCACCCTAATAAACATCCCTTACTAGAAAAAATATAAAAGAATACAATTCCCTCGGCACTCCTCACAGGCTTTCTCCAGACCTGTTTGTTTCAAATATTTATTTGGGTCTTACATGGCTTAACAACTGCTTGCCATGAACACAATAATGCTTTAAGGTGACCCTTAGGAGTACACAGCAAGTTAGTGTCTGTGAGAATTCAGGAGAGCGAAAAGCTCCAACAGCTTCCTTTTAAATAGGCAAAAGCTCTGTAATTATCACTGCCTTCAAAATGCCTTTAGAAAGAGATCTCTGGCCAACTGAATGGACCAAGTTATCTTTGCTGATGCTAGCTCCAGGTTATTTCAGCTCCTGCTCTACCTAAAGAAGATCACATTCCTTCCAGGACAACAGTCCCTGGGCTGGCAAAGCACAACCAGCCTACAGTCAGACAGCTGACCTCTGTTCTCCACCATCCTGTAGCAGAAAACAGCCTGTGTCAGCTGAATTGGGGTGGGGGTGCTGGTGTCATTTTGCTTTTAAGTTGCTCTGTGTGTCCACTCTAAGAGCACAAATCTACTTATTTGGCCTTCTCCGAGTGCACTAATGCCCAAATAATTCTGCTGGTTTTCTTGGCTGGCTTGGAAACTTCTATGAGCAAAGCAAACAAAGGAGCAAACCAAACCAGCTGCTCCTTCTAGCTCACAGCAGATGAAAGTTTTCAGCTACCCAGACATCCTTAATTGTTTTCAGCAAATAAGTCACCTGGGTAAAGTTGCTCGTTGTAGTAAAGGTTTTGCATTCCTCTGTTGAATTAATCTCATCTTGAAGCACTTGGCATTTCATTGAGAAAATAAAGAGCACATTTTTTTCTTGCAATATTTAAAAGAGAGTAAAGGCAGGAAGTGAATCTAGCAATGTCTTTTTTTTTTCCTATAGCATCTTAAGAAGACAAGAAAGGGAGGATTTCAGGTTTTTATGCCACTCGTAAGACATCCTGTTGCTACTAAGCAAGGGCAGAGAGCTGTCTTAACTACATGTATTATACTAATATGTTATTAGTATATGCAATGGTCAGCCCAGAGCTTTTACACCTCAGTATTCAAGAGCCAGCTTTTTAAAATGATTTCCATTATATATTACCTTATATAAGAAGAGATGGTGATGACTAGAGGATAAAAAGACCACTTGCATTACATAGCAGTTCTCAGCGCCTGGTGTACATTCATTCCCCAGGGTGAGGTTTATCTGTGTCTAGAATTTCAGTTCAGGATCAGCAGAGAATCCTTGAGAATTACCATGAGTAGCTTTCTACAAGAAAGGATGCTTCATACCTTACCCTCTTTATACTCTGGCTTCCTCTGAGGGTAAAAAGCTAGAGCCTGATTCCAACTGGAAATCAGAGGGTATAAATACCAAAGGGTGCTGGACAGGTGTCCAACTTAGCCCGTATCTGGGGTTGAACTGCGGCAGATGCTCTGTCACCTGATGACCCCTCCTCAGAAGAGGAGGGGACATCAGGAAAAGCAGAGAAGACAAACAGATTGAAATGAAAATGTATTTAATGAAACAGCCAAACTAAAACCAATATAAAGTACGTGAAGTTATACTCAGCCCAGCGAACATACAGCAGTCACAATAACCAGGAAAGCATCCTCAGGAGCAGGATGGTGAGCGAGCCCCTCCAGGGATGGCAAGAAGGAAGAGGAGGAGCAGAAAGCAGCCCCAACCTGAGCAAACTTCCCCTCTCTCCCAAGCATGACATTTATAGTTTGGGATACACCTGTGGCCAACTCAGCTCAGCTGCCCTGGCTTTTGCCCCCTCCCAGAAGTAGCAATCTAAGCTCATTAATCAGCACCTAAAGACAATAAAGTTAACTACTTAGATCACCTACTCTGTTCCCTTTCTGACTTCTGGATCACACCCTAAAGCACGAAGATATATTCTTGTAATGCATGTCCCCCAGAAACACTGCAGCTAATACCCAGTCACACAAGGTAATGCCTGGCTCAAAAGCAGCATATGTTCTGCGCTATGTTGCAGTCACTATGGAAACTTTTGTCTTGTAAAGAACAGATAAACCTCAGCATCTTGTTTGTGTAATATTTAATGTTCAATTATATTTAATGCTTAAATGTCCCTAAGAAAGAAAACGAAAATAAAAATCGAGACTCCTTTTAATATTTTGACTGACACACACCTGACTTCTTTAGGTTAGCTTTCATTGAGAGGTATGCCACCGACACCTTAGAGAATCCCTATTTACTGCGCTCAAACTCAGGAGCAAACCATCACAAGTATAAGCAAACCCAAGTGACGGTTTTATGGCTAGTTACACAACTGCTAAATTGAGAAAGGCTTTAAGCCAACATCCCATTTTCTACCTTGGTATTTACACCTACTACTCCTATTTATGCTACTAATACTTAAGCAGCCTGGTAGTTTTCATA
>JAAGNO010019714.1:44017-85317 GCA_033439905.1 Ceryle rudis | reverse complement strand
GTAAAGCAAAGGATTTAATAGCCAAAGGTTTCTGAAGGGCATATAACCATAGGTACACGAAAGGCGGAGGGTTCGCCTGAAGGGGTGGGGGGGGGGGGGGGGGGAGGGGGGGGGAGCGGGAAATCAAGTGATGCGCTTTTTCACCTCAAATGGTTTATACAAAACAGACTTTACTAGCAAAGTGTGTAAAGCAGCCCAGTGCCAAGTCACACCACTACACAGAACTGAAATGACAGTAATCCACTTAAAGGTGAAACTCCCCTGAAGCCTAATGAGTAATAAAAAAAGTAAAGACCTCTTGTTCTTGGAACATTGAAAGTTTTGGCAGAGCTTGCTTCTTCCTCCCTCCCCCTTTATTTTTTTATAGGTATACACAAGTTTTACTATTTTTCTCACAGAGGTTAACAGTATGATATAAATTATATTCAGCCCCTCTGTACACAGGTCTAGAAACATGGCAAGTTGCCTCAGATCCTCAGTCCATGTAGTCCCTGATTTTCAGACTTTGATTTAGTACTTCCTTCTTCTTAGAAGAGACTTTGGAAGTCTCCTCTTAATCTTTGCTTCCTTCAGCAGCCAGACATCTTTTGTTTCTCAAGAGAAGCAGCATCCTACTAACCTATTTAACCACTGCTGCCCTATGTGCATTCATCCCAGGGTGCAGAGAAGCTCCCCCTGCACACCCAGATCAACAAGTGGGTTTGGAGGCAACCTGCCTTAGTGCCACACTTCCTTGTATCTCCCCCCATCCTCGAGCTCCACAGAAAGCAAGCTCAGTCACTGCAGCTGCAGCATCTCAGCACCCGGCATTCTGCAGCATTTGGTGTTGGCATCGTATGTAACAGCTCCTTTACATACATCACCGGAGGAGGGTGATTCAGCACAGGCACAGGGGCGCGGAGGTGTTCAGACAGGCGTTAAAAGATGTGGTATGAGGATTTTGTGCCAAACAGAAGAGTGCATAGCATAGCTGTACAGCTCCAGAGCTGATACCGCAGAAAAAAATTATCAGCACTGCAATTAACATCTACTTTTAGGAAATTGCTATGAATTTAAAGCACCGCACATCAAGAAATACCTGACAAACCAGAAAAAGATCAGAAAAAAAAAAAAAAAAAAAAAAATCAGAAAAGCACTGCAACGTCCAGATTACAAAGATTTAACACAGATAAACACCGACTGCCACAAGAAATCTCAAAACCACAGTTCCTTGGCAAAGGCAGGAGAAATCAGATTATAAATGTCACAAGTATGATTTAAGGAGTGTACCTTTTCTATGTGATTGACATTCTTTTTCCAGTTAGGAAGGAATGTTTCTTTACAAACACAGAAACAGTCATCAGTTATTTAGGGAAATAGAAAGGGCATGCAAGTGACAGAGCATACTGCAGACTACAGCTGACTGAGTTGATAAATGGAAATTTTTTGCAGTTTGTTTGGCAACCATAGTTATGTATGTTGTAAGTGCTGGCAACTTGAGGGAAAAAAAGGTGATACTTTTTCAGAGCTTTGGTTTACAGCAGGAGGAGGGCTGAAAAAATTCTTTACAGTTATTTTACAAGATTTTTTTTTCAATTAATTAAATGACATTTTTGACATCTCTTCCCAGCAACATGCTCGAAGCATTGGTTTGGAACACATGATCTCATTTAAACCATTGCCAAAATACTACTTGTGATTCATGGAGGTCAACCAACATGTTCAGCACTTACTGTCCCCTGAGAAGAGACCAAGGCAAGTAGGTGAACCACCACTTCTTGGGGTCTGCACTCATATAATTTTTCTCCACTTATGTCCCCTAGATACATTTCACTTCATCATCCCCTACTGAAAACCTGTCAAGTTCAATCCAGCATCTGTGTTTTATTCTGCTGATTGAAGTCTTGAGCAGCTACTAAAAATGTCACAAAGGGTTTTCATCAACATCCCCTTTCCCCACACCCTACATTACAAAGTGTTTAGGCAGCAAGAGAAAACAATTAAAGGAAATTCAGAGCTAAGGCTGAAACATACCATATGTTTTCAAGCAGAAGGGCACAAAACATCAGTAAACCACTGCTGAGATTACATACTCCCACTATCAGGCATTGAAAGACTACAGAACAATGTCATCTCTATTAATAACCATACTTCCTTTCTAGCACACAACCCTCTTTTCTTAATTGTCTAACAGAGGTGTTTCCATACAAGCCACATTCCTCTTTTCCATAAGACAGTAGAAAAACTACCAGAAGTGATTTATACTTCCACATACATTCCAATCAGGTCTTGCATCACTCCTGACATTTGCTAATTTACAGTTTTAGGTTTTCAACTCAGGTCAGACTTTTTTTTTTTTGGCAGTATAGTCTACAAAAGAAGTGGACTGAGACTCAAAATTTCACCCTTACCTTATTCTGACTTACTGACTGACCTCAGGAAAGCAATCAATACTTCCCTCTGCCTACACTCTGCTACCTTCAGGTGTAGAACTGAAAATATTGTAAAGAGCCCTTTGTGAAGTACCCTGATATATAATAAGTTTTTAAATTATTAGATAAGAGGTAAGTTTATTCTTTAATTCTTAAGCAGAATTATCAGGTTTCTAAAATGCTTCATAAATTTTAAAAAGTCCTAACTTCTTACTTTTTAAAATTTAACTATTTTCCTTTTTTTTTTTCTTAATATTGGGATTTGGGGATTTTCTTCCCCCAGTTTGTGTGCCCGTCATTTTCCCAAATTTGAAGCAACATCTGCTTACACATGCCAATTTTCAATTGTGTTTTTCATAGCACTGACAAAAATCTGACTAAAATTCATTACGAAGTTTAACACATCGTTTGATGGTTACATGTGAAGTACCATGCTGTGTCCCTTCCCAGGTGAAAAAGATATTTTCTCAGACCAATATAAATTCTTTTACATCCAGGAAACTTGTCTGAGCACTTCAGCTGGACCACTGATCAAAGAAAAAAGTTTCCCCTCCCATGCAATTGTACTTGTCAGAACAAAACTAGATACTTAAGGTGTATCCTAGTCACTTGCTTGGAAAGAGTCAGGTAGAAGTCCTCATCAGCTTTAAGCACTTTAAAAATCTGAAGATGTTACTGCACCTACTAAAAAAAAAAAAAAATGCAGTAAACATACCACTGTACACTAAAATGCTTTTCAGTATTTCATGAAACTGCCAGAGCAGACAGGTTTGAAGTTAAGTATACTAACGGGATGAAGTATATGGAGGAGGGAAAGGACAAAAAGGAAAGAAAATTAAAAGCCAAAACAAACAAACAAACAACAAGACAAAATTACAGAGAATATGGTGCCTCAAATTACTTGTTTGGCTTTTTTTTAAGTATAGTAAAATATATTAAAATTACTTAAAATACTACTTAAAGTTATGCTGTCTTTCCTGGCAATGACCAGTGCTTTATTAAAAAAAAAAAAAAAAAATTAATCATAGAATAGTTTGGGTTGGAAGGAACCTTTAAAGGTCACGTAGTCCAACATCCCCTGTAATGAGCAGGGACATCTTCACTAGATCAGGTTGGTCAGAGCCCTGTCCAACTTAACCTTGAACATGTCCAGGGGTGGGGCATCCACCACCTCCCTCGGCAACCTGTGGCAGTGTTAAACCACTCTTATAGTAAAAAAATTCTGCCTTATATCTAAGCTAAATCTACCTTCTTTAATTTAAAACCATCACCCCTTTGTCCTGTCACAACAGGCTCTGCTAAAAAGATTGTCCCCAACATTCTTATAAGCCTTCTTTAAATATGGAAAGGCAACAGTAAGGTCTTCCTGGCGACTTCTCCAGGCAGAACATCCCCAACTCTGTCAGCCTATCCCCACAGGAGAGGTGCTCCAGCCCTTTGATCATCTTTGTGGCCCTCCTCTGGACCTGCTCCATCAGGTCCACGTCCTTCCTGTGCTGAGGGCTCCAGAGCTGGACACAGTATTCCAGGTGAGGTCTCACCAGAGCAGAGTAGAGTGGCACAATTGCCTCTCTCAGTCTGCTGGCCACACTTTTTTTGATGCAGCCCAGGATGTGACTGGCCTTATGGGCTGCGAGTGTGCATTGTTGGCTCACATCAAGCTTCTCATCCAACAGAGCACCCAAGTCCTTCTCCACAGGGCTACTCTCAACCCCTTCAACCCCAGCCTGTACTGGGGATCGGTGATTGCCCTGACTCAGGTGCAGGACCTTGCACTTGGCTTTGTTGAACCTCATGAGGTTCACACAGGCGCACTTCTTGATTCTATCAAGGTCCCTCTGGATGGCATCCTGTCCCTCAGGCATGACAACCACATTACTCAGCTTGCTCTAAGCTGCAAACTTGCAGAGGGTTCATTCAATCCCACTGTCTATGTCATTGATGAAGATATTAACCAGCACTGGTCCCAGTACAGACCCCCCAAGAGACACCACTTGTCATTGACCTCCATCTGGACATTGAGCTGTTGACCACTACCCTCTGGATGTGACCATCCAATCAATTCCTCATCCACTGAACAGTCCATCCATCAAATCCATCTCTTTCCAATTCAGAGAGAAGGATGTGGTAGGGGACCGTGTCAAAGGCCTTGCAGAAGTCCAGGTAGACAACATCCATAGCTCTTCCCTTTTCCACTGATGTAGTCACTCCATCACAAAAGGCCACTAGGTTGGTCAGGCAGGACTTGCCCTTGGTGAAGCCATGCTGGCTGGCTAGAATCACCTCCCTGTCCTCCATGTGCCTTAGCATAGTTTCTAAGAGGATCTGTTCCATGATCTTCACAGGCACAGAGGTGAGGCTACTTCTCATAGTCCTACTTTCCACCCTTTTAAAAGCAGGTGCAACGTTTCCCATTTCTCGCAGATCTTGTGCTTCCCATTAGAAAAAGGAAAATAACACTTTGGGGAAAATTTGTTACCTGCAGCATTGTCCTGGTTTCAACCAGAAGAGAGTTACTTTTCTTCCTAGTAGGTGGTATAGTATTGTGGTTTAGATTCAGTATGAGAATAATGCTGATAACACACTGATGTTTTATTTGTTGCTAAGTAATGTTTGCATACAAAGTCAAGGACTTTTCAGCTTCTCATGCCTTGCCAGCAAGAAGGCTGAAAGGGCACAAGAAGCTGGGAGGAGACACAGGCAGTACAGCTGACCCAAAGCAGTCAAGGGAATATTCCACACCACATGATGTCATATCTAGTATATAAACTGGGGGAAAGGCTGGCTGGGGGCCACTACTTGGGAATTGACTGGGTATTGGTCAGCAAATGGTGATCAGTTGCATTATGCCTCACTTGTTTTGTATATTCCAATTCTTTTGTTATAATATTATTATAATTCTCTTTTTCTTCCTTTTCTGTTCTATTAAACTGTCTTTATCTCAACCCATGACTTGTATTACTTTTTTTTTTTTTTTTTCCAATTCTCTCCCTCATCCTATGGGGTGGGGTGAGTGAGCAAACTGCTGTGTGGTGCTTAGTTGCCAGCTGTGGCTATACCATGACAGGCATAGAAAGGTTATCAAATGAAAAGAAGTAGATAACTACTACTATAAAGCGTAACCTGACCTCATTTCTGCCATCCGAAGAAGTGCTTCTGAGCCTGTATTAAGTGTATAGGCTGCCTTATAAAGGAGAGCACAGGTTGGATGCAGGGCATGAGGTTGACTCAGACCATATCCGCGTTCACTTTCTCCCCCTTTCTCCTCAGTGTTAAGACATATTGAAGTTAGAAGTCACTAGTAACACCAATTGCTACTGTAAAACAAAAATTTCCACCCATATAGGTACAGATTATGCCAAGTAACTAGAAGTCCCTTAAAATACTTGTCTTTCTGAATTCCTCAACAATTTGCTGAGCATATTCACCCAGAAAAAAAAGGCAATGATGCCTCTAACTTTGTTTACACATCGAAGTTATCACTTTCTCAGAGGAAGACATGCATTATCTTGTGCTTTGCCTTCTGAAAAGGCAATACCAAACCAGCCAGCTTTCCAGGGAAAAGACATCAAATAGAACTTAAGCAACTTCACTCTTCACAGCAGGGCTGTGTGAGCACTCATCCTGTATCTCTCAGTTTACAGCCACAGAAAAACCAAAACTTCAAAACACAGGTCAGCCAAGAGAAGAGGGCAGTGGAGGCAGGGCTCATGGCAGAGCCCACAGCTACCATGTTCTCCATGATGTGCTCTGGTCCTCATCAAAAAGGTGACTTAAACTTTTAGAAGAAAAAGCAATGCACCACATCACTCAGTATTACTCCCTCACTGCTGCAAAAAGAAACATCAGACAAGCAAGCAGAGCATGTCAAATGGTTATCAGTTCATTACTCAGTTCTTGACCACAATTTGTGAGTGTTTTTGGATGCTGTTAGCTGCTGGTTTTGACAGTTATCAGCAAGCCTGTCCAGGCTTGGGCCTTTATTTTTTGGTGTTTGGTAGCAAAGCAAAGAAAACAGTAGCTTTTTATCTAACTTAGTTCACATATTTGCCCTTCCTCATTTGCTATGAAGAACAGAAATGAGTTCTTTTATAGTAGACAAGCTACTATTAATATTACTAGTGTAACCCATACCAGTCAAATTCACAGAGCACGAGTTTAATATGCAAAAATGCAAATTATTAAAAAAAAAAACCAAACAACAACAAAAACCAAACCAACAAAGAAAAAAACAAAACAAACCAAACAACATGAGAAAGGGAGATTATATCAATACAAAGGCTATATTAAACACAAGTTGGTGAAGAGCAGGAGAAAGTAGTAAGGATTTCTAGCATGAAGGAATGAACTTAGAAAGGAGAGCTGCTTTGAAAAGAAGGGTACTTCTTAAAATTAAAATAAAACCTCTCATATTAACATCAGATTTTAAAATTTAATTGGAAAACCTAACTAACTTAAGTAATCTAGAGAAGGAACTATGTAGCCAAATCCCAAATAAAACATACACCTGAAATCTTCACTTTCCAAAGTTGTGGATTTTACCAGAAAAATTGTTTTAAAATTGTCCTAAAATTGTCCTATAATGAAGTCAAAATATCATCCGCAAGCCATTCCAGTGCACACACACACAGAGGAAGAAAAAGAAAAAAAAACCCCACCCCAACAACAAACCAGCCAAAAAAAAAAAAAACCAAATCTAAACCAAACCAAACAAACAAACAACCCCCCCCCCCCCAAAACACAAAACCCAACACCAAACCACTTTCACAGTTTGTAGAATTTTGTAATCTCCTACTGATTTAAACTACAAACAGAAAGAATTTTGCAGTATAAAAACTTAATGAGTAACCTGCCAAACCTGTAGGTATGTCATAAATACAGGGCTCCGAATTCTGATCTAGATTTTATTTCTTTAGCTAGAGACGTGAAATCTCTGGCTTTTGAAGGAGGAAGGGTGAAGCAAAGAAAAACTGAGCAAGAAGGTTAATTCTAGCATTAACAGCTACTCTGACTTCCCAGCTTACTCTTTTGTACTTCCCGCACTGAAGTCAAAAGTCAGTAAACCGTGGCACTTAGAAATATCTAGTCTTCACAAATGGAGGACCACATCCTCTTCCTCCATCTAAGAAAAAATCCAAACAAGGAAAACTCATCAAGAACAGTCAGGTCCAAGGCAGATACGAAGTACCTTTAATATCCCACAGTTTTTCAGCTAATACCCTAGAGACCTTTATTCATGGCTGTTTGTTTTCATTTTTGACTATTCACTCTTTAAGTCTGTCTGTCAATTTATAATCTTCAACTTGTCATGGTTACACAAACCAAACCCAGAATAATTTTATCTGGCAATGAATGCAACAACCATTTTGCTTTCCCCCAAAAGGCAAGTTATTTATCAGGGGATGGGGGGATGACACACACACACTTTTTCCATAAATCATAGGGATTAACAGAATGTAGATACAGCACTAACACTTCTCCTTAAATGTATCAGCATTTTGGACAAACGCATGCTTCATTTTACAGGATAAAGCTGCTATTTCCAAAACTTGTCCTAGTTTATTGTATAGCCTACTCTTACAGAGTATCAACTGCTATCTTAAACAACTTTTGTTTCCCATCACCACTTCCCCACTGGAAAACATATCCATGCTTTCAATCACCCCTGGAATGATTAGAACACTTTTCCTAACCTTCAGCCTCTATTTGCTCATAAGCTTTTGGTACATTTCTGGTTTTAGTATCACAAGACAACCCATAATCAGAGCTCAATTAGAAAGAAGTATAAAAAAAAAGCTGGAAAAGAGGAACAAAATAAAATGCAGAGCCCATCTTTGTCACTCAGAAACATTAGGCACTTCTTTCTAAAAGATGTATAAACAAAACTTCTGTGGAGATTCTGTAATAAGACAAGGATCTGACTTCCTTATCGTTGAATCCCAAGAGGATCAAGCTGGATGCGATGAAGAGCAGTACAGGCAAAGCTGGGGTGTGGGCAGTTCGGCAGATGTGAACCTTTATACTGCCTGTGCTCTGTGGATTTTCATTATTTATTTATTAAACAGTTCTCACTACTTCTTCCTTTGATAACACCAGGATTTTAGTAGTTTTTTTTCCACACAATATTAGCTCCTGATGGATCCTGTTCTCACTCATAAAAAGATCTAATCCTCATATCTCTATTTATATTCCCAGTTCCCTCATGAAAGTCTTTCCCATTCTTTATTTTGTCTTAAAAAGTTAGGTACATTTATCATTCTCCAGAACACTACATTTCTCAAATGCTATTCAAAAGGTGAAAATGCAGTAAGTTTGGAGCACTTCCAGTCCTGGTGTGGCAGGTTAGACCACCTGTTTTTTCCCTGCTGTAAAGGACAACTGTAAGGCTTTCACTTGAAGAGAATATGTTCACTCCTATCTCCATTATTGCTAGTAAACAAGCTCACTACAGGGTTAACCCGGATAACAGAATTGTTTCAGTAATGTGGTGCCGTTCTCCTCCATTTTTATCTCACCTAAGAGCCAACATCTTATGTCATGGCATTCTTCCCAAATTTTGTTTTAAGACACATAATGGTCTAAGGGACTAAATAGTTTCTTTAATACCCATATAATCAAAGACACATTAATAGTATGACCTCAAAATCTCAACTGAGATGAAACAACTCTGTCTGCTAACAGGATAGGAAGTATGGATGTCAAAGACAAAGCATCATATCTCTCCTGTAGAGACAGGTATTTTAAATAAGAATTGGCGAGCTATTGCACCATTCCCACACAACTCTCCCCAAATGAAACCCAGGTAAAGATGATAAAAAAAAGACTACATAAATATTGCTTTGTGCTTTTTTTCTAGCTTAAGTATGACTTCTCAGATCATGTCTTCAGATGCACAGAGACATCCACAATCTGAAGTGTTGTTAGGGTCCCTGTCACGATGGTATCTATGTCATGCCACACAAATGCAAATAGAGGTTATGTAAAATGCTAAGTATTGCTCAGCATATCCTTTTGTACACTCCATTACTCATAAATGCATTATAATAAAATTAAGCACAACCATATAGCATTCAGGCTATCGAAGATACAGGCTTAAAATATGTCTTAACTCTTGATAGCACTTCTTGGACATAGTCTTCCTTCATAGGACTTTACTATACTGGAGCAGCTATGGGACTGAAAGAGCACACACAGCCACAGCTGGCAAGTTAACCAACATTGCTGGGTTAGGTGAGAGAGGCTAGGGTCTGTTATTCTGGGTGCAGCACCACGCTAGAAGTAGCTGGTTTTCTTTTAGGATGCCCGGCAATGCTGCAACACATCATGTGACTGAAATTATATCCTCAGAACAAGCTCAACTGCCAGGACCAGCATGGGTCCTTGCTCCAAAGTTAGACATTTAACTCAGAAAGCCCCTAGTCTATAACTTTCCTTCCCTTATCTGTCCTTCCCAGTCTTCCACACATAACAAGCTGAACAACACCTGAACAAGCTTGAAAGTTTTAGGCAGCTGATTTTGAGCATTCTATTTAAAATTAATAGCAATAATGAAAGAACAATATCTTACTGTAGGGACTGTGTAGCTTTCCGCCAGTTTGGATTGATTTTGTTTAATTTATTTGTGCTTTGGGAGGTTTTTTTGAGGGTGAAGGTGGGGCGAGTCAAGGGACTTAGGGACAATATGAAGTATATGGACTGAACACATACTTTTCAGTAAAGGTCACACATATACATAAAAAGAACAACTCGTCCCAAACACCAGATTGTTATCTTATACTTTCAAATTAAGAGCCTTTTTCTCAAAGCATTTTGTAAAAGTTCCATTTTGAATTTCAGCATACATTGAGAGCTTAAGTTGGGGGACTTTGAACAATGTGCAAACTAATTATTGATTTTCCCCCTTAAGAGAGTAAACTCATTCAAAGGAAAAAGAGATAATCCTCTTAATGTTTTGCTCTAGGAACCTCTAGGAACACTTAGATAAAATAAATTTATAAATAGGTATCCATTGAGAGTTTATTTGCATTTCAGTGTAACTGGGCCTAATGGAGGTCTGAACAGTGCTCTTCTAAAAACACAGTTTGCTCAAGAACTGCTGCCCTTAAAATTTAAAATGTTGCTATGTGATTATGACCTCACATGTTTTATGTTAAACTGTACTGTCTAGCATTTAAAACCAGTTGTTCCATTTACTTCGTTCAAGGTGATGCTAATGACTCGAAAGTACATTTTTGTCACAGTTACACCTCATTGCTCTAGAGGTGGTTTTCTTGTACCAGATGTTTAGCTCTGCTTACTAATCTATGCCTAAAAATATTTCAAGGACTACAAGAAATTCTTTATTTTTTTTCCTTCAATAAATCTGCATTTTCCCTACCTCCTCCATCACCTTCCCTGTGTTTTCTGTAACGGATATAATTATTGAAACACTAAACCCAACATTTACTATTGCTCAGATTCAGACACACTTATGCTTGCATATCCTGTTCTTTAAGTCCTGATCATAAACGAAATCAATAGTTTATTACAGGAACAATTTTTCATCTGTGTCACTTCCAAATTGCACCTCATAGTACTCTAATTTACAGAGATATTTCCTGTCACCTTCATTTATTAGTGAACAGGTGTTAAATTAGAGGGAAAAGATTTAAGGAAAATTTTCCACTTGCAAATTTCAATTTATGTCCTATTTTCAATTACATATCTTACAACATTTGTCAAAACAATGAAAACTGAAGCCTAGCAGTACCCCTTCATTGTGACAAGGCCAATTTAAATAAACTGGATCATTGAATACCCACTGACTAGTGTTGTTGTGTAGGCAATGGAAAAGCTTAAGGAAGGGGATTAAACCAGTAAAATTAGGAAAATAAAAATCAACAGCTTACCGGTGTTTCTGTCTAGTTTCCAATTCACACTAAATAAATGAAGTTGCAGTTGACAAGAATTCATAGGTTTGCTGTAAATGCAGCAGACAGTAATTTGACATGAGATAATTAAAGATTCTATTTCTGACTGGTGACAGTCCTTCTAGCAGGCACCTAACAGGTAACAAGTATGTTGAATTTTGGTATTTTCTGTAACAGATATAATTATTGAAACACTAAACCCAACATTTACTATTTTGGTATTTTTAGTGGTAGCTAAGGAATCAATAGTAAAATCTGAGTAACTTGACTGCTAAATAAATGTAATTGTTACATCCTCAATTTCTTGGCTTTTCAAAGAGATACCACAAGGCATAAAACTTTTTTACCCGAATACTACAAGAGTGTAAGGAGGCATTTTTCCCATGGACCTCTTGCTTGCTCAAGTTACCATTCTGCTCCATGGTCTGAGGCCTACTTCAAAGTTACATTTGTTTTACAAGACTTCTTTGGGAGTTGATGACTGCTAACAAGTGTATCCTTTTCTCTTTTTATTCTGGGAATAGTATGCAGTTGCATCAGTATGTAATTCTCCCTTCATGTATGTATTTACACTGCACAGAAAGCATAAGATGACAACAGACACATATTCTCTTATTTTGCCTCTATTTGGAGTCTGCTCCATAAGATGTTAGTAATTCTCTCTCTTTCAGGTTACTATACTGAAGCCAAATAAGGACTACCAAGGGGAAACTTGACTGTGCAATATTTCAAGAAGAATAAATACGGTGACACTAGATTGGGAATCTTTGCTTTGTAAGCAAAGAATAGTGCATATAAAGTAATCTCAAGTCATTGAATTCTAGTCATGTCCAAAACCAGTTTAAAAAGCCCACAACCTGAGAGGTTATCCAGAACAAGGAGTTTCTTGGATTGGTGTGCATGAGAGTGCTGTAATGATAAAATGGCATAGATGCATAGAATAGATAGAACTGATCAGACAGCTAAGAAAAGCAGTTTCAGCTAAACCATTCGTACACATTACACCAGAATGTGGAGTTCATTACAAGAAAAATTCAAGTTCTTCTAGTGTTGACAGCAGAAAAAGAAGTTCTCCTAAACACTTTCAGGACCAGTAATGGCATGAACATGAGAAAGAACATGAGAGAACAGTTGTTGGATCATTCTGGAAAATGTGTTTAATCTCCAAATAATTGCAGCTTCAATTAATATTTACTAGAGCTGACAATTCCACTGCATGGTGATTGGTGATTGTCCAGTTTCTGAAGGCTTTATGCATTGTGGTTGAATCCAAACAAAACTGCACAAAAGTTTTCCCAAAGTAGAATTGTCCCTTTCCTAATGAAAAGCTGAGGTTTCTGTTTTTCGAGTAGGTGTTGAAATGTGAGTGAAGAGTGCTGGTTTGAGCTCTTGCCTGCACACTGCCTCACACTGATTCACTCAAGACATCATCTTAAACCTGGGCCTCCATCCCAGCCTAATGCCCTAACCAGTGAGTTATAGAGCATGAAACAGTCAATTTGTCTCTCAAATATTTTATTTCATACAGAAGCTTATAAGGAAAGTTCATTCAATTGAAAAATAATACAATCAGCTCTAACATCAAAAATGAAGATAGTTACTCCTGAATTTAGCAGAGAAATATGCACATCAAAACCCAAACACTTTCAGCACCACTTCTTTATTATTCCTGTAAGAATAGCAAATAAAATGAAACCTGGGAATGCTTCTAATTCCTATGACAGTGTGTCAAGATCAATTCTGAGGAGATCTATGTCAAAAAAGGGATTCAGATGATGGAATTAATAGCCCCCCTCTTGTTGCTGAAGGGAAAGTGATAGAAGTGGTATATCTTTCCAATTCTAAAGTTACTCCTAAAATTTACTAATTAGTAAAATAAGTACTTCTAACATTCTGCCTTGTATTGTTAATTACAAAGTTCCAATTTTTATTAGATTCACAAAGCAACACACAAGTAAAAATTATAGTATTAAACTTCTTTTTTTTTATGTCAACAGAAAAAAATATTTTATTGTCTTGGATGAACTTTCCCTGTTTGTGATAAAATGCTGAAGTTGCAAATATGGATTACTCCCCAGGCTTCACTTCTGAGTGTGAATTTTTCAATCCTAATGTTATTCTTTCAACTTTAGGATTGAGTTTATTACTCTTTCTATTGCAATGGTGTCCAAAATATGTTGCATAGTATTCAAGCCCAAAGAAACAACCAAACCTGACAGGAAAAACAAGCAATACTGAAACATAGATGCTTACTTTCTCAGTCACTCCAACACCAACCAACTAATTTCAAGGGCAGGCGCACAATCTGGTTACTGCTCATCAGGCTATTTTCCTTTTTCATTATTTATATTACACCTGGTAGCTGCACTTCTAACAGGCTGAACACTAAGAGAGTTTCAAACTGAAGAAATTATAAACCTGTAATTATAATGTAGCTTTGTTTAGTAGTGAGCAATAGCTGCAACATGGCTCTGCACCAACACTTCTAGTTCATAGACTGAACGCAAGCACCTATGAAAACCATGCAAACCAATCAACAAAATTTCTTCCTAGATACTACCCCATGGAGTCCAATTAGTACACAAATACCATGCACATGAAACAGAAAAGAATAAGAAGTCTCATCATTGCATCATTATTCTGAAATTCTAATCTTTGGATCATTGATAATTTGTGCAAAGGTACATAAGCAATTCTTTCTCAACAACAAAAGAAAAAAATACCTTCAGGGACCTATGCCTCATTTAAATAAACATAAATACCCATCAAAATTAATAGTTACATACTTTTAATAGAAAAGA
Source organism: Ceryle rudis (assembly GCA_033439905.1). Taxonomy (NCBI): domain Eukaryota; kingdom Metazoa; phylum Chordata; class Aves; order Coraciiformes; family Cerylidae; genus Ceryle; species Ceryle rudis. Next base: position 71,196 of record JAAGNO010019714.1, on the reverse strand, counting down.
CACAACACCCCATCAACTTAATTTTAGCAAGAATTTTTTAAAAAGGCGCAAAAAGGTGGCACTTACTTTGTAGACCCCAAAATGAAACAATTCTTCAAGGCACTTAGAAATAAAGCATCTCTCTCTACCATTTCTCCCTTTCCTTCTATAAAAAAAACCAGCAACCCTGCAACTTCCTCTGTTGCAGCTGGGATGATTTTTCACCCACTACTAATTCTACCTCTCTGATCAAGTTAAGAGCTTGCAGTTGGTGTTCTTTCTGAATTAATTATTCCTGTTTCAGCCATAGCAGAAGGCCCATTACATTCTTTCATTATACTGATGACTTCAGGATGAGATTCACTGTATGTCAACAAAAGGTCTAGAACCCGTTTCATAGAAATATGCACAACATGTGCCCATGGAGTTGCCCTAGTTGTGATATTTGTCACTACTAAATGTAGCCATTTTTATTCTTCACAGATCATTCATGAATAAATCCTGATTTCGTACTTAAGATTCCATTAATAATTTATCAGACAATTGGATAGACAGTTTATCATTGTTAGATGCTAATAAGTCAAAAGCTTGTTTATCATGTCTGTAACAGTTGTTAATCATTTCTTAACCCCTTATAAAGCCTCTGCAAATGCAAGACTAATAATAACAAAGTGACAAAGTCAAGGGTGTACTCAATTATACCTGCTAAATTTCCTACCTTGGCTGCTGGCTGCCCATCTTTAATACCATTTCTCAAATTAAGCTATGAAGATTTTTCTTTTAATAGAAAAGCAACCAGCACTATCAGGAAAGCACTTCACACAGAATTTCTTAGGTGAATAGTTGCTTATTCCATAATTGCTTAAGGTTTCAGTATTTGCAAAAAAGTTCAGGAATACAATTGTTATTGGAAAAAAAAGTTAACCAATTAACTGTGTGATCTTTCATATTAGAGGATTTTCATGTTTATTCACAAAGTTATTGTAAATTACCTTTGTTTTGCCAGCTTTACATACGTTCTCCAGTAACAATTACAGAACAGAAAAAGAAATAGTGACTGACAAAGGCACAAGCTCTCAGGTACCTGGTAATTTATGTGTGATGTCTCCCCTTCTGTGCACAGTGTTTATATTATCCTTCCAATTATTTTTGCTCAGGCTCCTAAATTTTGTAGACTATATGGAGCTAGAGATTATTCTGGTAGACAAAGTGAATAAATTGGAAAACAAATAAAGAGGGGAATATCAAGTTTAAAAATGCAGAGATTAAGAGAGACAAGGTTACTGAGACAAAAGGATGTCATGGGAAGAATTAGTCCCAGATAGCAGTTCCAAAGTAGCTCCTAAAACCTCGTGTCTTACTAGCAAACCATTACTCCCCACAGTTTATACCTCTACAGAGCAAAAAAGCTCATGTTCAAGGCATGAGACTTATTTTCTCTGTAGACTGAAGATATGATACACTCATTGTGATCTACTCAAAACCACAAGGTGTGGAGGGACAGAGGACAGTGGGAGGAGTATGCATCAAGGAGTGTGAACAATTTAGGAACAGGGGAAACATTTCACAGAAATTTTATGTGTACTCAGCTCACTGGAACTCTCATTCCAGAGACAGTAAGTACTGCTCGAAGACAAACAGTACTTTTGCCATCAGATCTAAAAGAATCTGCTTCACTGTGCATGGAGCAACATGGCAAACCTATTACTGTGAAGATGACCACAAATTAGACAAAAAGAAACAAAGAAGAGTTTAGGTTAGTCTGGAGTTAAAAAGGCTACAACACAAAGATTTTCCACAATATAACTTAGGAGATCACATACTAATGAACAATAAACATCTTGACTTTTGTTGCATTTATTGAGTCCTGATGCATATATGTTGTGCCTGTACCTGCTAGCTAGAATCCTAGTCTGACTGCTACAAGGCTGAAGTTTCTAGAATTTCAATAAAAACATGTCTGCTCTCTGTCCAGCAAACTAGAAAATATTGTTAATTTTCAATATTGTGCAGTGTTCTCAAGTTCACAGTTGATAAAGAAATCCAGTGGTTACATCTAGCTATACTTACTACTCTATGAAGCTAGGCACTGCTGTACATTTTATGGTATCAAACTTTTGAATTGGATTGGAACCTCCTGATCTGTAGCATTTAATCTGTAAAAGTCTATTAACACTATTAATGTCTGCCTTTTATTCTCTCCAGTCTTCTCTCTTTTCAGCAATTTATCAAGTTTTGTATCCAGAGATAGAATTCATTTTCCAAAACAACTGTTAGCCCCAAATCCATTTCTATTCCTTGCTGTCTAACAGTGAATCGTGCTCTCAAGTCCTGCATCTGTTGATGCTAAATTCCTCAAATGAGTCCTGTGGCCAAAATGCGCAAAATTTTCTTGTGGTTTATGTATGACTTTCTTCTATGGTACCTTTCCATCTTGTAGTTAAACATTTTGATTTTTGGCAGCATGCGTTCTTGTCAAAACAGCATCTCCAGTGCAAAACATTTTGCTTCTCACCTTGAGAACAATATCATGTGGCTAACATTTTATCCTCGTGGGCTACAGTTTCTGGCATTTTACCACTTCATAAGATATCTACTACAATGTAAATAATATGTTCGCTGATGTTTATACTTTCAGTACCATTGTGTTCATTGCCAGTCCCCTAACATCAGTTGGAAAGGTCAAAGTTCAGTTTGTGTCTGACTGCTGAGTGGTATTTGTCCTCTGAAGAAAACAATCACCAGCATGATCTCATGTAGCATGTATCTGTAATGTTAACACTTTTGCAGCATCCTTATCTCTGCCTCCAGGAAACTGTGGTTTTGATGTTCTCTCATTATCCCAAAGCAACTGTGGTGAAAGGTGAGAGAGTCCTTAATGAGACTGAGCACACAATGGAGCACATATTGAAATGATATGCAGGATGCTGCATAATTGGCTAAGTAGGATTCTGTCATGGAACGATTATTCCTTTAAAGTTGTCTGAAAACAGTAACAAGTATATTAGGAGGCTCATTTTTCACAGATCTGCTAGGGACAGAGTTGAGTAGCCAGAGCCTATTGCAAAAGCAGTTTCACATGCATTATTACTGTTGTACAGACTCTGAGCTTCCTATCCTTTACCAGTGATGCAGCCTCTAAGAAGTACCTCATGATGAGAGGACCTAACCTGCAGAAATACTGTGTTTATACGTTTTCTAGAATTCTTCACATATGATGAAGAAAATTATTAAAAATTTCCCAGAATAAAAAATTTGTCACTGAAGTAGTATTGTAATAGCTGAGAATATCCTTTTATCTTAACATACTAGGAAGGAAGTTGTAATCGTGCACTGAAAGGGTGTTTTCTCATACTTGTTATTGGAACGGACATTTGATTTGAAGAAGGAGATCTCTGAGATACCAGAACTTTAAAGGGCAGAACTGGAGCAAGTGTGATATAATCTAACAGTTTGTTCATGCTGTTGCTGTACCTGGTAGAAAGATTTTGCTTCTCTATATCTGCCAAAAATATTTTAACATTGAGATATACCAACTGACTGTATTCTTCTTTAACAAACTTAATCTCTCCCCTTCTTCCTTACTTTTTGCTTTGCATTTGCCATTGTCTTATCTTTTTCTCTATAGATCCACCTAGTATCATCTTCAGTCTCTTTCGACTGTAATTAATAAATAATTAAAAGAAGAAATGTATGTTATTTTAACTCCTACACTTTTTCCCCATAATTATCCATATATATATCCATCTATATTCTCTATTCATCTGTCCCTATCACCTCATACTATAATAAATTGTATCATTATAACATACATAAGATGGGAAAAGGATTATTAGCCCCCTTTCTCTAGAGAAGTGATAGCAGCATGGATAAACAAAGTGGGGTTTTGGAGGAGTACTGAAGGCTGCATCCACAGAATGGGTTGACCCTTAGTTATAGGTTACTGAATCATTGAATCATTTTTCTCACTACCATTATTTCCTGCAGTGTTATAATTTCACTGAATAATGATTATAATTTACCAGAAAAAAAAATATTGAATGCCTCTAGGTTTTAGCTGGATTTTAACTGAGAATAGTTTGAAAAAAAAAGACCTGCATAAAAGCATAAAATCGTATATAAATCTCATGACTTTTTTTATTTTTTATTTTATTTTGTTAATAATTGATTCATAACCATGAGAGGATAGAAATATTATTAGAAGAGCATGTAGGAAACAGTGAAAGTTTAGGAGTATTTGGAACAAGAACTTTGATTCTAGTCTCTGTCTTCTTCTACTTCTCTTATAATTTAGGATCTATGAGTCTTATTTTATAATCAAATACAACTTAAGTTTCCATTGAGAAAAGGGGTTACTGTCACTGTTCCTTTGAAATTTTGTCAAAAACTTACTTCTAATGTCCCTGATAATCATGGAGGTAGTACTGTGACTATTACTGTCACACCTACATCACTTGACAGGAGCTAAAATTTTGGAGACAGTAAACACTGGACTGAAATTTTCAGATTAATGCTATTCCTGTGGTAGGACATTCACAGAAGTCATACTGATTTTGGTTGAGATGGAACCTGGTACAGAATACAGTAAAATAGCCTGCAGTGCTGTCTAACTATACACATATGCAAACATCTGAGATAGATCCCTTTCAATTAAATAGGTTTATTTTTAAGTACTGTTGAGACTTCTAAAAGACAAATTGTCTTCTAACAATAATGTATGTAGTTATTCTCCACAATTATAACACCAGTTTTTAACTTTTTTTTTCTTTTAATTTTTTTCTTTTCTTTTAGAAATTAAACCAACAATCCTAATCTGAAGACATGAAGCCCAGAGCTGGGACTTGACGTAAAACTTCAATGCCAAGAGACTCATGTAAATTGACATTGCTGAAAGTGATAGCTGTGAGCTGAAACATGCTTTGTTTTGACTTTTAGAAAGGAAGGTCTGTGCCTTATCTCTGGAAGCCCTGTAGGGAAGTTCTTTTTTGCTTTTGAACCCCCTATCACTGGCTGAGGGGGAAATTGCTTTTTCAGATCTTATAAATAAATTGTGCTCATGAAATCATGTACTGTAAAGTGACAGAAGACAGTCCTCCCAGAGGTCAAGTGAACTGCTTGCATAACATTCACAGCCCTCACCAGCCCAGTAAAAGAGTTGCAGACCTGGAAATTGTTCCCTTTTATATTCTGTGGCTCTGCAATAGGAAGGTGAACTTGAATCATATAACCAAGACATGCATGACTTACAAACCTTTACTCCTGCCTCTCAAAAGCTCTCAAGTATTCATGATTAATTAATTGACATATGTGGTTTGCTATGCAGCACAGTAAGAAAGCCTAAAGCATCACAGACATTTATTTTGGTGCCTGGAGAGTAAACAGAATTACTATCATTAGGTTTCGAGGTGCATTTGAGATTACAGTGAGGCTATAGCATTCAATTCTGACTGCTGTTTTAGAAAAAGGAAGGACACTGTTGAGATTGAAAAGGTCAACAAAATGATAGTAACTAATTCAAAACCCAAGATGTCAGTGACTGAAGTTATAAGAAAGGGATTAACCTATAAGCAATTTAGGTGGAATGTGTTTTTTAGTACACAAAGGGTAGCTGACATACAGGATGAAGCAAATTGGCAAGGTCAGCATCAAATAAGCTCAGAAATCAAGAAGAAACTGGATAACACTCCTCAACAACACAAATTAAAACAATGCCTAGCATTGGGAAAAAAAGATGCCATAACAGCAACAGATTACATCACTTTGCAAAGTTTGCAAACACAGGATAGAAGTAAAAGTGAACGGTGCAGACTAATCTAAGGCTGAAAACAATTTGTGGTTAACTGATAACAAGAAAAGGACCGAGATTCAGAGAAAAAAAAAGAAAACACTCAGACTTTACTGAAAGATAAAATATTAGTTTTGACATATTCATATTAATTTATCTAAACAAAGGAAGTTAGTTGGTCCTTGTGCTACCTCAGCACTGTGATGTGACAGAGAATTTAAATTATTTCCAGAAAGAGTTAGAATATAGAAAAATCTGTGGTGGTCCAAGTTTGAAATCATAAAATACAGTACGGGGAGCAACATATGTCATGGGAATCACAGGAAAATAAGGCAATGCCAACCTTCAAAAATAGATGCAAGGTTTACAAAGGATAACAATACTTTGGAAGAGCTTGCAAAGTAGAGCAGAGAGAGTGACAACAGTAGCCATAGCCCTGAGGCTTCTTAAGATAAGTGGGAAGTACTACAGCAGATTTTTTGTGTTGTTTGACACGAGGAATTAATACATTTTTAGAGGCAGATAAGCAAGACAATTATATTAATTTTGAAGCAATCAAAAGTAAATGGATTAAAGCTGTGGTTTACTGTTGTAAGCAAATTCCCATTAAGGGCACATACCCCAAACCTAAGTGGAAATTTGGAAACTGTAGTAGTTGTAAAAAAACACACCAGGGAATATAAACTTTTGGAAAAGACCAACCCCAAGACCCCTGCCCTCCTAAGGGTCCTAGGAACTTTCTATTGGCTACAAGGCAAAGAACAAATGAGTATTGGGAAAGATGGCTGCTGTACTTATGTCACAAGTAGAAAAACTAATAAAATTACTACAAAGCCTGACACTGGTAAAGAAGAAATATTATGGAACAGATGGGTAGACTAGATGCAATGAGCAGTCTGAAGGCAAACACCACAGCTTTATACATGTCCAGTTCTTACTTTGGGATGATACCATTTCCATCAACCGCCATTGGGATTTGTTTAGCACATGAGGTATTCAGCTGGAACATACAACAAAATTTCCACAGCATACATATGATGGTTTACAGAGGGAGTGTAACATTTTGCAGGAAAAAAACAATAGAACGCGATCATCTGTGGTAAGAACCAACAGTTCTGGGTTGAAGCTAATCCAATAAAACATATATGCATATAATGGAAATGTCATTTGGGGGACAGATGTTAAGAAAAGACAAGGTAAGAATGACGTTGTTCTAAGTATGCCTGTCCCTAAAGACAAATATAAGCAAAACCCCATTCTTTGGAATTTCAAATTGCAGAATGAATGGCCCGAAGTAGTATGATGTGTCCATGGCAAGTCTTAGAACAAAAAAAGAGCAGTTAAGGTACTTAGCTAAAGCAATCAACTTATTACAAAAGTATTAGAACAATACTTATGAAACTATGTTATCTATAAAAGCACAAGTTGTTTTAGTGGCTGGTTGAACATAGCTCATTAGATTGCCAACTCAGTAGTAAGTGTTCAAAATCTAGCTAATTCTTTTTTTGTGTGTGCTTGGGTATAAAAGGATTATGTAGGAAACCACAACTACAGCAGCTCACAGCATGACTCAGGAGAGCAGTTACTGATGTTTAGAAGCTCCCACGGTGGGCACAGGCAGGTGGATATCTGCACTCCCTTCCAGCTAGCACCCAGCAGCACGGACACCCTGCCAAAGTATCTGCTGGCCTCATTGGCTCACCTCTGACCTTTGCTGCTTAAGGTGATAAAAGAAATCACTTTGGCCACAGTCTTGAACCTTTCTATACAGTGTCTAATTGCATTAGAAGTTGCTTTTAATGCAAGCTAGTGAGAATTTGTCATTTTTATTGGTTGTTAAATTGAAAACTGGTATTTTTTTGTGCTTCAGTCCTGATGGACTTCCTGTATAATGGCCTAGAGAATGATTAAGAAGTTAATCATAGTACAGAGGTAGGCAAGTTTGCCCAAAAGATACACCTGAATACAGAACACATCAAATTTGATTTGGAACTAAGAGAAGACAAGTGACTTTTCTAATGTCACAGGTCAGGTTGGGCACAGCAGCAGGAATAGAACCTGCTCTTTGAGACCCTAACCTTGTGCTCTAGCTACCACACTGCCCTGCCTCAAACATAAATCTTCCTACATCATTCTTTCATATGTGTCCATGTGCACCTTTTTCACTTCAATTTCAATGGAAGGTCTTATTTGGAAAGCCATAAGAATAAAATTCTGTCAATGACATGTTAGATGCCACATTACAGTACGTGGTACCACTCTTTCTGCTCAGGAAATCTTACTACAGCATAAAAAACAGCTGAAACATGTTGTCAGGATTGCTGCAGGTTTCTTTTTTTTCTTTTTCCTTTGGTGTACTTAAGCCAGAAGGACAAAAAAAATTACTGAATGGCAGTTCAGTTAAAAAAGGACCCTTCATTATCTCTAATAAAAACAGATATTCTGTAAACAAACAAACAAAAAACCCCAAGAATCACAGAGCCTTGAGCAAATTAGCTATGCAAAATTCTTCCAACATGGAGTCAAATCAGCATCTGGCCCACATAGTAAGATGTATGAAAGCCAAACCACTGCAGGCATTCTAAGTCACAATTCAAGATGTGAAGAGGACAAAGGACATGGTTTCCAATAGTGCCAAGGGGTGCTAGACATACTGTGCCTGATTCAATACACTGGTTTCACAGTAGTGTGAATCCAAGGGCTTAGGGAAAGCATCACCAGTATGAGGATGCCTTACCAAAGTTGAACCTAGTCCAAAGAACTCATTCCTGAAGTAGATCTGATAAACTTCAGGGTACTTCAAACTGCTAAGAAAAGAGAAATTCAAGGGAAGATCCTGAGGTGGATGGAGTTACACTAATTGAAACCAGGGAAGTATGTGGTAGAAAGGAAAGTAGCTGTCAAGACAAAGAAAAGGATTCAGGCATCCATGGAAAGTAGAAATTAGTAGCTAATTGTAATGGACAAATGCCCAGGTCACTTTATTCACTGATCTGCAGTAACTGCTTCAATGGTTTCCTAATTTAAAGCCAACATAAGATAATCCATTTCTAATTGAAACCAGAAAGAAGCAGTGGTTCTGTGCTTAACACAATGAACCAGGATTGGATACTTTTGGCCTTTTGGATATGCCACAGATTTTTTATGTGACCTTGGACAAGTCACAATCTTTCAGTTCCTTATCTCTGAATTGGGGATTATATTCCACTGCTTCACCGAGGTGCCGAGAGATAAACATTTGTTCGGATAATGTAGTGATAACATCTCAAATACAAAAATAAATTATTAGAGCTATTATCTTCAGGGCAAAGTTAGAGACCTTGTATGCATTTGCATTGCATTTACTGCAGCACAGGCTTGGTCCTGACTAGGTCTTTAGACACTACCATGATACAGTACTTAATGGTAGAAATAACTGTTTCAGCACATGCGAGTGATAGTGAATAAAGATGAAGTCCTTCACACTACAGAGAAACTTTTATTTTAAACACTAGTTGTTAAATTAAAATGTAAAGTTAAGGACATTACAAATGAAAGCCTGAAAATTATTACCTTCTGATAGAACTAAAAATTACCTCAATCCCAATTCATAATCACCAGCCTGGATATTCACTACTGTGAGAGTAAAGTTGGACATAGCTATGAATCTATTCAGATTTATTCAGATTCTGAACAGCTGAAAGTATCTGGCCAAATTTGTCTGTCTCCCCTAAGGGCATCACCACCACAACTGGCAGTGGTTGACACATCACAACCACTTCAGGCAGATACCAACTACTGATTAGTTACCACAGTTAATACAGGGAGCAATATTTTTTTTACTTTTAGGAGTACTACCCAGATAAGATGTGAGCCTCCTCAAGAAAAAGTTTCACTAAACTAAAGAGATAATAACCATCATATGGGCAGTTAGAAGTACTGAATTATACAGGTTAGTTCATAAAACCTATAGAAAAATTACTCACTGTTATTAAAATGATGGCTTTTTGATAAATTTATATATTTCCATATTGGTTTCTTCTGCATTAAATTATGCAGGACTTCTGCACAATGGGTAGGGAGAAGCTATTTTTTTCTGTTAATCTGGCATGATTCATGAATACTAAATTCACATTGAAATAAAGGAAAAGACATAGTGTACAATAGCTATAATATACATAGTGCCTTCTCTCTGACTGAGACAGCTGCACTTTTCTGCAGTATAAAGATGTCAAAAGCACAGGTCAAACTGTGAAGTTATAAATCAGGTTTTCCCCTTCAGCTTAAATCTAGGTAAATCTACCTAGGAGAATCAAAATAAGAAAACCTATGGGCAACATTTGTCTCAGGACCTAATTCTGGAGATACCGCCAAAAAAGTTTCATCATTGAAGGATGGCTTTGAGAACAGGATTCATTAACACTACAAAGAAATGTGACCCCTGGTGGGGTTTTTTGTTGACTAAATTATTTTTGTAGGGATATTTTCATACTGCTCCATAAGGTGAAGTAAAAAAGGATTAGCATGATGGTTTACATTCACAAAACAATGGATTATGAAGAAAATTGAAGAGAAGCTGTGACAAATAATGCCCTGTTCCTATAGTCATGAACAATTTAATGTATCTCTATATGTAGTATATCTCATTTCTTTGTAATGCAAATCACATGCTAATATTGTCAACTTAATTTTGGCCATTAATAAAACATAGAATCTGGATAAAAATATTAAAGATAAATCTTTGTTTTCAAAGAAACATATAAATCACAGTACTCAAACTTTTCAAGTTGTGATATACTGTCTAAATAGTCTAAAAATTGTTTTAATCTTTAAAACACTAATGAACACTTCCACGGCATCATAGAATCAAGTCAAAACCAGAACGAGGCAGACAGCAGATATTTACTCTGATGACTGAACTTATCACAATAAATACTCATGCTTCTTCAACAAACATTACTATAAATAGGAATAAAAATAAAAGACAAATAAATTCTGTGCATTCAGGTAGAAAATTCAGAGAAAGGGATGAGACTTCAGAAAAAAAAGGAGAGCTGAAGAGAGACAGTCTGAATTCAATATCCCTAGAAATTCAACATCTCTCTTCAGCTTTTTGGAAAAATCCTGTATGAACTCTTTCACATACACACAACGTAGCAGGATTTAGGTGCAAGCGTAAGCACCTACAGGTTCCTCCTCTGCGTTATTGTTAATGAACTAAAATTGTAAGGAAATTGTATAAAAAGCATGCATACTGATTCAATGTAAGTCCAGTTATTTGCATAAAACTTAATAAAATTAACTTCCTATTTAGAAGTGAAAATGTTTTTTTTTCTGGCAGATTTCTATTTTTGTATCCTCTTCATGCTCCATGACACTTTTTAAGGCTTGTTCTAAAAATAAACTGCTTTTTGCTTTTCCCGGGGAAAGATCTCTTTGGAGTGATTAAGTTTCGAAAAAATAACTTTTAAAGGAAAAATAAATAGAAGTTTTTACAAAAGGCTTTCTGTTGTCCCTTTGTGGAAAGTCTGAACTGTTTCTTTTATCAGTCTTTACAAAAACTATTGCAAACCAGTCTTTCCTCTTCTTATACATGATTTCAGAGTTGACCTTGTAGTCTGAGGAATCACTTTCTTCTACTTACATTCAGTCAGTTACTGATGGATTTTAAGAGCAGAGAAGGATAAATCCATTGCCCATTAGACAAATCCATTAGACTTTGCAACACTCACAGAATATACATTTATTTTATGCAAAAGCATGCTATTTGAGAGTATTTTGATTTAGAGTTAACCCAGTACCAAGTTCAGAGTAGTTTCTGGGGCAGAAAGGAGTTTAGCGCACTACCTCTTCTGGGCTAGGTTTCAGGAGAAAAAAAAAAAGTGCTGTTTTCAAATCTTTTTAAATCACTGTCTGTAAGAACTGCAATAGGATCTAATAGGATTGGATACCTCTCATAAAGTATGAGGCAAATAGATTCTCCAGCAGCATGTCCTGCCTCTGAGTAGGCCTTTTCCTTCTCCTGTCAAAGAGCTCACCAGCTCTGCAAATCTCCCCATATCCTTTATTCAAAAAGACACACAGGGAGGAAAGAACAAGAAAGAAAGGAGCTAGACAAATTTTAATCATTCTGTAAAAGGAACATAAGTTTCCCAATGTTAAATAAGAAAAAGCTGAAGTTGTATTTTACAGAAGTTACACATTTTTTGAGCATTTAATCTAGAAGTTTACAAAGTGAACAACCTTCAGCTTTCAAAATTAAAGACTCAGCTTCAGCTTTCAAGGTTTTGTATCTGCAAGTCAATAATGCTTAGACTTGCTGCCGTTGAGAAAGTGAAATCCCAAAGAAGGACACATGGCCAATGTCTGAGCAGCCACGAAGAGATTAATTTTCACTGAAGCTGCAATATTTGTTCAGGAATGAACAAGCTCAAACTATGAGACAGAGGGGAAGAGTGGTACAAAGAAATTAGTCACTCATTCTACATCGTGCTTTAGAAATAACCCAACAACATGCCTGAATGACCTTACTCATTTGGTGCATTAACTCCTTTAAGCAATCAGCTATTGCTGTCCCCTGACCTGCCCTGACTACTCTATTAAGTCCAAGGCAATCTCCTCGTAAGACAGCATGTAGCTGGTGAACTGTCACCTCCAGCACTTTACCACATGAATGCAAACTTCGTGAGGAAACTCCACTCCTTTTATATCCATATCCAGCCATCATCTATTCATGCTCTGTCAAAATTTCTTTTGCATTTGCAAATTCTTATTGTAAACTCCTAGATAGGTTTAGGAATCTCTCTGGTCTCATTTATACTCCACAGTGCATTGTGGGGCTTTTCTTCATTACATTTTTTAAAGACCCAATCCCTAGAGAGTAAGGTCACAAGACCCACTAACTATTGTGTTTAGTAACACAAAGACGACACTCTGTTCTTAAAAAATTCAGCAAAGCTTTAGTCAGGGAGATTTACATACCAAAATCCCTTGGCAATAGAATTCATCAGCCCCTGGAATTATTAGAAATGAACATGGGCATGCATTTATCATGGCATGCTACATCTTTTTTTTTGCCCTGACTGACTCTGTAAGCGTTTAATTCTTGCTATTAGAGAGTGTACAGAGTGCATCAATCGTATATCGTTTAAACCGGAGCTGAACAACTGAATAGAAAGAAAAGACATTCATTCATGTCAGGGAAGGCTGGAAGTGGCTTTTGCTGCTCTGTAAGTCCTCCTAGTTTGATACATTCAGCACTATTCACATTGGCAAAGACATTAATATTTTGTGAAATGATAAAAACAAATACTTGAATCCTTAATGATTTTAAGTATCAAATTAAGTTTGCATAAAAGTACTCTTTTTAGAAAATATTTTGGTGTAAAATCTTCTCAGTGTTGATCATGAAAAGGCAATTCCATGATTTCTAAATGAGTACTTTCTAAGATTTGGCACTGAACATATTTATAAATGCCTGTGCCATGACTTTATAATGACTGCTTCTAGAAGTGGACCAACTGCCCAAATTCTGCTGGTTTCAGAATTTTAAACTAACTTTACTGCTACTTTCAGTAAATCATAAGATATGAAGCAGTAATTTTTTAGAAGTAATTTATACCAAATAAGTTTATTTTCTCAGCAGCATACTTGAATTCCCATGTTATACTTCTTCAAGGTAGTTTAATACAAACACAAGAAAAAGTTTTACAATTGATCTTTAAGAACCGATCAAGGACTTTTCTGTTTTCACTAAGATTAACATCATTGTCAAGAATATAGTTTTCTATTTAATTTCACATAACTGTTCTTAGCTTATTGTGTTAATTTTTTAACAGCGCAGAACCTGGTATGATTATGGATATTATGGGTAATAGGTTATGGATTAGGAATTGCTCTCTCAGCTCTGTGATTTCTCAAAAGTGACTATTAAAATTATGTCTGCTACCATGCTGTTTTCTCAGAAATTTAATAGGTAAATTCTCCTCTTATTTTCTCAAGGTTTATATTGTCAGAATACTAGATGAGTAACTGAAAAGACACTCAAGTCCTGAACAGCTCAGTCGGCAATCAAATCAAAATGGAAATATATCACAAAAAAGAATTCAGAGTTGTGCTTTGGATTTTGAAATCATTAATACATGCAAAGGCCCACCCAGAAATCAGGACCCTCACTGCAGAAGTCTCTGTGCACATACAGCCTAAGAAACTATTATCTTGATATCAATTACTTTATTACCTAATAGGTACTCTGAAAATGTTAGTATTGTCATCATAGAGATATGAAACAGAAGTGTGGGAAACTAGATAGACATCCTGATTTAATGCAAAAATTAAGCATCAGCCAAGACCTCCGGGGTACCATTCAACCTACATCTAGGTCTTAAAAGAAACCAGAGGTAGCTGTAGGGGCAGGTACATAAAAGACAATGTCTTCATACATATTTTGATCTGCAAGAAACTAGATTCCCATTTCCTACAGCATCTGTTGGTCCCTCTGAGGTACTGGATTTTGGGCTCTAGCACAGAAAGAGAGAAGGAATGCTTCAGTACCAAGCAATACTCCAAATCTTGTCCTCTTTGCACTCGCTTCATGGAGTTCACCTAGGAAAGCCAATTTACTCTTAAATGAAACCACATGCTGGATTTTTTTCTGCTGTATCTTGTAAAATTCAGTAACATAGCATATAGAAATTAGTTAAAAATGACTTGCGGTTTCATCATTTTCCAAGCTCCATGACATTTTCATGGTTTGACTTTCAGAGACCATATGTAGCATTAGGGAATAAACAAAGTTTCTCTGTGTTTAACCCTTTCCCTTACATACCAGGATTCACCTTTCTCTGTAGACTCCCCCATTAACGTCAATCTATTTAAGGTATTTACATACAGAAAACATGTGCAGCCTGTGGACACACTATCCCGCTGTTCACTACTGAAAGCAATGACTGATGGTTTGCCTGAAGAGTATGATCTTTGTGCATCACTTGTAAGTTTTTCTGGACTGCCAGTCTGTAATGTTATCTGAAGACAAAACCGAGAAGAAGCCTGTTAGAAAAAAAGTAGAAGCAGTCTTTGCTGCTTCTACATCAGGCAGTCAAGAACACCTCGAGTCAGGTAGTCCATAATATATTACCAAATAAGTGCAATAGAAGTAGAGCACTGCCTCTGCTTTTAAGGTAAGACACAGATATGTAAAAAATGACAAACCTTGGGCAGACTGACCATAATAAACTTGTAGTCATCCAGATGTTCAGACTTAGCTCAGCTTTCCCAGTACTGGGATTGATAGCTGCAATATTTGGCTGGCAATCACATCGCTATTCTTGTCATTTTGATGCAGCTCAGGGGACGTGTCAATATGTAATGATACAATCGGAAGGCCCAACAGAGCCAATGCTTAAAATAGCTTTTTATGGCAGAAGATCAATACAAAACTGTGTCTTATGCATTGAACACCATCTCTTTTCATTAATTGTTTTTGTTTCAGAGAAATCGCCTCGTTGTCTATGTGACAACATTAATGACGCTCCTATGACAGTGAAAGTTCACGGATGGATGGTTAAGGTAGCAGAGAGACGATGTACAATAAATAGTGAAAGAACAAAGAAAGACATAAACAGAGATTAAAGACAAGTGGTTTAGGTTTGCTTGGTTGGGTAAGCTGGGCTCCAAGAACTCTTTGACAAAATGAATATTTAATGAAGAAAAATTTTGTATTGTGTAGATAAGGACAAGAGGTTGCTAGAGCTCAAGAGGCAGCTGATTATTATCTAGATACTAGTTCCAACAAGTGCATTTTGGAGGTGCCAGGATACCAAATGTAAGAGTAACACTTTTCCTGATCACTACAAAGGAAAGGGAATATTTGTGCACATCTCAAACAAGTTAAATATGAAGGTGGGTAACGATGTAATTTTTTTTCCTCCTGACTGGACAAAATATCTCTTTTTAAATGAAATTTTAAGAGCCAGGGGTCTTTGTCTACAAAATGTCAACATAAATGTGAGAATGAAATGAGTAAGAATCATTCCATCAACTCAAAAAGAAAAACAAACAATCAAAGTGTTTTCTTGAAATATTCTTGTGAAATATGTCTTTAATTCAATGATTTTTGAGTTTTCAAATTTGAAGATGCCTAAGAATTTTTCTGTGAAAACAGGAACTTCTGTGTAATAAGCCTAGTGAAATATGGTTGCTTTTCCAAGTAACTTGCTACTAGAATAAGTCAACATATCCCAAAAGGTAAATATGTCTGATTTAAAAACCATTGGTTTAAGGTATACATTTCTTTAGTCCAGAATGCTCAAGTTAGTATTTATTATTCTAGGCACTTGCAATAGAGCTTCTGAACATTTACTGGTATAAAAATGGGGGCAGGCTAGAAGGAACTAGGTCTCTAAAAACCGTAGTTACAGCCAGCTATGTGCAATAAAGTCTTTAATTAAGTAGTGCAAGCGATCTCTATGAGCTCTTGTGAAATGGGAAGGTGGGCAGAGTGGGATTACAACCTACAGCACTAAATCAACATGCACCATTATATGCACATATGGTGCAAGTGGAATTCAGTAGAAGTTTCAGACCTCTGAGGCCAAATCACCCCCACTGCTATAAAAGTTATCCCTTTAAAGGATAGGAGTAAAGGTCATAGTAGCTTATGCCAAATATAAAAATGAGAACTAGAGACAGGAAACAGTGTTCAGATGTTACAGAGCTTTAAACTTGTTTTATGTCTGCTTTGGGCCTTCCATTTGTCCAGGCACTGCACACAGGGTCTGCTTTGACTATGTCACATAGAGTATAAGCTCATTTTTTAACAGCCATCAAAATGACTGTGCAACAGCTGATAAAAAGCTGTGTGCCTTTGCTACCTGGTATATTGCAACAGACCATATTCGTAAGAATGAATCAGTGGACCTAAATATCTTTATAGCTGCCCTCTTCCCATTCTACTGCAATATTTACAAATAATTAATTAGAATTCTTATCACCCCTAAGTAGTAAGAAAACATAAAACCTCTAATTTCTCCAAGACATTATAAAGTGAGACTAAGAAGAAATAACACACAGTTTCCAACTTGCACATTTCCAGGTGGAATCACTGAAAGGTCTATTTGGTTATGTACAATGAACACTGGCTACTAGGACGGGATGAAAAAAGCCATACATTTACTTTATAGTCAAAGTTAATCTAGAGCCTAATTTAAACAGGAATTATATTTAAAAAACTTAAAACTATCAAGACAGGACACTTTGCATGTTCAGCATGTTTCTGCAAGTGTTCTACTATTAAATCAATTGTTGCAAGTATTTAATTGACAATGAAAAATGCAAGGAAATTAAAACATTGCAGAGATTACCCTCTGTTTTACCTCTATGTAAAAGAGATGGAGACTGAAGAACTAGAAAATATACTACAAAAGGTATAAAATTAAAATATTATAACTTTTTTGCCTGGTTCACTGCATGAACGTAGGGACACAGTAACATTCTTCAGCTCCATTGCATACTCCAGCTTTCAGTGGTTTGTCAGCTGTGTGAAAATTCATGTGGGCAAAAGTGTATTTACTATATTTACAGTGAGGTCTGAGCCCTAGGGAAAAAAAATGTCCCTATGGTTAAACAAATAGTGTACAAGAAGAAAAATATCAGCCCTTTTTCAGATCTTTGAATGTATTACTTACACCATTCAGCAGTGATTACAGCATCCAAGAGAGATCCACATTACATGTGCAAGGCCCAAACAAACACGTACACACTGCTTTTAGCTGGAGTCAGAGGACTATTGATTTCATCAGGTGAGGAGCCGCTTCCTGTTGAGAGGATGTCTTTATACAACAGAGATTAATAAGTACATTCCTTAACTTACAAACTGTAACCCAGATCATCATCTGGTTCTTAAGGAGGCTGACTAAACCTTTACTCAAAATCACCTAGTTCCAGCAGGGTAAGACTTTCCACAAGGTAGCCTAAGGATAATGGATGTAGGAAGTGAATTAACATCAATTTCCAATTTACAGAAGCAAGCTGTTGACTTTCAAACATACCTTCTTCACTGAAATACATGAGAAAATAGCATCATTGTGGATTTATTTTATTCTTTTAATATTTTATTTATCTTTTGCTAGAAACACTTTCTCACTGAAGTGGTTAAACTTCTTTCACTTTCTGCACCATATTTGACCTATGAATAAACACATAAAAATTATTTTTTATTAGCAAATTCCTTAGCTTTTAAAACAAGTGGTATTATAATCACTCTTATACATCTGGGAATACTGAGGAAATTATTACAATGCAATTATTACATCTGGTATTGAGACCATGATACAGTTGCTTCAAGGTGACAGATTACTACTTACAGATTTTGCACACTAGTAACCATTGCTTATTTAATATTTGCAGGCATCATAATCATGATAAACACTATTTCTTCTAGTCTCTAACAGTATAACACTGCCTTTATCCACTGTACAACCAAACAAGGCAGCAACTACAGTAATAAAAATAAAATTTTAAATCAGTACCGTATCTGAAAACTAGTTTTCTTTTGATCAAGAGAAGTAGTCTACAAAAGAGAAAGACTATTGATCCTGGGTTCCGCGCAGTATTGCTGTGTAACCATTTTATGAGCATGTGGTCTGTTAGTGTAGGGTATCTTGTTTCCAGTGCTGTTGTGACTACCCAGTTGTCATCAGGTCAACTTGTTTCTAGTGTTTCCCTGTTTTGCCAGAGTGGTAGCTCAAGGATGAAAAGGATCCTTAATTAAAAAAATTCTCAAATGAGGTAGGGGAGATGAAGGAGCAGAATGGGGATGGGTTAAATCTCAAGGGGTCTACAGGTAGACAGGAAGACATAGGCAGCAGTTCTGGCAGATGCAGTCTGATGAAGAAGTTAAATCAAAAGTCGAGGAGATGATAGGAAATGACAAAGAAGTGGTAGGTCACAGAGTGAAGCAGGCATGGATACAGACCATTCCCTGTTTTGAAGCATATCCACTTGTCTATATTTCAGTTCTAAATACATGTCTTGCTTTAAGATGATAATTTAGTAGTTAGTTATCATGAATATTGTTTCCATGGGGGTGGAAAAGCTAGAGACAACAAAGCTGCCTTAAGGCTGCTAAGGCAGCCGTGATAAATCACAGGGGACTGCAGCCTGTGCATGGTGGGAACAGCGTGTGAGTCAGCTAAGAAGTGATGGATGCCTGAGGTTATTTATTCTGCAGGATGCCAGGGTGAGCTGGAAGTGCAGCTATCCCTGTGACTGCAACAAATCCTCTGATTAATAAAGTTTGTATTTCAAGTCAAATGATGTTGAAAAGCCAATGGATTTTCTATTTCCCCCCCCACCCCTCCCCGAACCGTCCCCAAAAGGACAGTGTCATTTTGTGTATAAAAGAAATTGCCATACGTAAATATACTTAGCAGGGAAGTATCAAAATATGACAACAAGCAGGGTATTTAACTAAACTAAAAGTTAATTCAGTACCCAGTAGTTAAAGTTCCCAGCTACATCAAGCAGTTATCTTTCTAATATTAAGTTGAAGAACACCTCCAATACAGGTAAACTTTATCACTCAGATAAATTGCCTTATCTAATACAAGCTACTTTGGTTTTCATGACTTCTGTTTTGGCAAAATATTAATTTCTGATGTCAAGAATATGAGGATGAGTTTGAGAAGTTCTGGGTGTTGATGTTGTTTAGCTACTATTTTAAAAAATAATTATTTTCTGAAGCCAAATAAACTGAAAAATCAACTTTTCAAAAGCTCTTTCAAACTTCTCAAAATTACGTAATAGGGCAGAAGAAAACAGAAGGAAAAAAGATCAAAATCAAAATATTAACAGGCAGTTTGCAGTCTCAGTAAAGAGAAAAAAAACAACCAAAGACCAACCCTGACTTATTTCTTAGTAATAGAGAGCTCTATCAGAAGTACTTGCTTCAACAGCACACAAGAAACTTCCACAAACACAAATAAATCCCCAGTGCTTCTTCAGGTATAGCTGTAGCTCAAGCTACTGCCCATTTAGCATTTTTTTATTTAATGTCTTGCTTTTAATTCACTGCTCCCTGTTCAGGATGAAGTGAAGTTGGTGGCAGAGAACACAGATCACAAGCAGTATTTCTTACACCAGCTTGAATCACTGAGCTGTTAGAATTCACAGAATGCAGTTGTTATTACTAATGACAGGTAACACTTCACATAGAGCACACACTTACTCAAATGGTCACTCTGAGCCAGGTGGCCAGAGCATCAGCTGAGATGCCAACCCCAGTCGGGCTCATGGACTGTAGGGTCACCCTATGTGATGCCACCTGGACCAAAGCAAGTTCTGACTTTCTGTTCTTCACTACATGCTTTCCTTTACGTTGTCCTCTCCACCCACATATACAGGGCTGCAGGAGGATGTAAGTGAGGCTAACATTTTGAAATGTTGCACAAATTTTAAGTGTGCACAAACTTTAAACATGCACATTTGAACATTTCCTAAAACACCCCAAAATCCATGATGGTTGTTCCATTTCCCTTGCAAAATGAGCAAACAAACCAACTGTAAAAAAGTTAAAAAAAAAAAAAAAAATACTCCTTATTTCAAGCAGACATTAGTAGAATTCCAGTCATCTCCAATGTCTGAGGGGCCATATACCCCAGGCTCAGCAGGGTAAGAGCATAATCTCATTCAATCCTCCATATAGCTGGTTGGAGATTTGTGGGTTTGTTTTTTTTTTTTTTCTTTTTAAAGAGAGGATAATGCAGGGAGATAAGTTACATGTGTCCAATGCCGTACAGCAAGTTGCTACTGATTAGTGATCTTCTGTAATGGTAATGCAGCATAGTCTTTGGGGGATTGCAATTGATCTCTTTTGAAGATATACAGTTTGCCCCTTCATTGACCCAGCCTCTGAGACTGCAGAGTGCACTAACAGTGGAGAATGAGAAGATAACTTTGAAGGCACTTTAAAGGCAATGCAAGGTATTTAGGTTATACTGAGACAATTTTCAGTTAGCACCATTTTGTTTGTTTGCTTGCTTTTAGAAGCAGCTGCATTTTTTATATCAGTGCTACTTCAGTTAATAGAGATATGAATAATAATTTTAAATGTTAGGTAAGCAAAGAGATTTCTACATGAGAAACAGTGAATCCAGTTGTCATAGCTGCTTAGGGAGATACAGGAAGCCAGTTGCTTATATCTACAGGGGACACCTATGCCGAAGCTGAACTCAATTGCAGTGGGAAGAGGCACATTCTCAGTGCCACATTAAACACATGTTGCAAAGAATTTCTTTGTTCTTTGTCTTGTGCTGATCAGATTCTCTTAGCTCAAATAAAATGATATTGAACGAATTAAACAAACAAGAAAATACCACGATATCTTCATAATCCAAGATGGCCTCATCCAAAAACTGTGGGAAAGAATCATCCTTCAGTTTCAGGTGTCATTGTTTCATAACTGTATCATTACCTGTTGCTAATTTATAATCTCATAGCATCTCCCCAGTTTCTGAGTCTCTTTAAAGTCCTGTCCTACTGTTAAGAAAGTACTGTTACTTCAAGCTTCATCATCACAACTTCTGCCCAGCAATCAGATGTCAAAATGTCCAGAACAAGATAAAAAGGTTGTGGTAATAAATATGGAATTTACTAATCTAGCTGAAAAAAAGCAAAGCTTACTAGCTGCTTACAAATTTTCCTATAATTTGCTGATAAGCTCCTTGTATCCAGTTAAATTACTATCTGAAAGCATAGTTTTGCAGTCAGGTCACAAAGCAGATAATATTTGTTTATGAATTACAGACTACCCCTATTTTACCCAGCACTTAAGTGTTGTCCTAATTGAAGATGGACTCCTGAAACATTGAGAATCAAGAGATTTTTAGGAAAAAAAATGAATCCAAGAGGCTGCAGAGCTTACAGAGCACTGACTTTTGTGCTTATTCCTGATTAAAATCCTTTCAACCAAGCTATGCAAGCTCTGGACTCTCATCACACTTGGCTAGCTCAGGCACAAAGAAATTTACTAAAGAGAACTTTTACTTAATCTTTCTTAACACATGACAACTGTAGTTCCTGAGAAAGCATGTTTTGTGAGTGATTTCAACAAAGAAGGAGGTATTACATACACTGTTCTGATGTAACTCCACATATATTCTCCTCTGTATGTGCCACTCATTTAAAGAGCTTTGTGTGGTCTCTTGCGAAAGAAGGTAGGTAGCAAAAAATAAGCACAAATCTAGATGCAGGTGTGTAGCTTGCCAGCTCACACCCAAGCACAATTCCAGAACTGAAGGGCCGTGTGTTGATGACTGGTGCACAGCCAATCCACCTGTCAAGACACAGAGAGAAGTTACTTAAAATAAAGAATGCCTGGTGTAAATCAAATATTGATGAAAAGAGGCCTTAATCACCTGTCTCCAGCTCCACAAGGCACTAAGACAGCTGACTGCAGACTTATTTACTGAGTTCCTTTCACCTTTTCTCCCTTCATTAATTTGCTGGGAAAAGCTAAATGGATGGCTAGGAGACTGTTGTCTAAATAGCAGATATTACTGTAAGTACTGCTGATGTTGATACTCTTCCCCTTTACCTTCCTAATTAAATGAAATCTTCCCATGCCTACACACACTATGCACAATGAACAAAGCATAGTTACGGCACTGTCTTTCTATTATTTAACATCAGGATGCATTTAGTGTTTTACCAGGTGTGTCGTTTAGAGCACCTGGTTGGTCTTGACCTTTCTGGCCCTTCTTGATCTTGGGACATTTCACCTTAGGTGCATATACAAGGACTTCATGAGGAAAACACTCTTTAATCAGGTAGTTTATGTTTGTCTGCTTGCTCAGCTCTAGTTGTTTAGGGCAGCTGGGGGAGCAAGTTTGGAAAAAACTAGATACATGAACACATTGGGATGCACCTTTCTGCTCACTTTCAAGGATCTAGCTCCTAGCCAGACACCATTTTGACATTGTCCACTGGTTTGCAGGGGGGGTATTTCCTTTTATGCTTGCTTGTTGGTTTTTTTTCTGTCCTAGATTAAGAAGTGTTCAAAGTCCAAAAGGAAAGAGGGAATGGAATGAAAACAGTCATGCAGGGGGCTGTGAAAAATAAAATTATGGTGAAGTTCAGCTAATAAACAGTGACCCATGATGATCATTTCTGAGCAGCTACAAAAGCATTGGGAGAAAAGAAACCATCATTCTGCTGCGATGGAGTCTTTAAGTAGCTGTTCCTACAGCAGCTGAATGGTTGAGATGGCTGGAAAAACAGAAGGGCTTGTGAGTGCCCAGTCATGCGGGGGGGTCGATAATAAAAAGCTTAATGTCCTCTCAGCACTGACAGCAGGAACACATCTGAAGGTATAGAGCATCTGTTCAGTTCCCTTTTCTAGAGCTGACCATAGCCTCAGCACAGAGAATATTTAACTGCTGTCCCCATGTACTTCCTGACTGGTACAGGATGCTGTCTCCCACAGCAATAAAGGAAATGATAGCCTCCCATATACATTCAAGTAATAATAAAATAAGAAGTAATAATAGCCAGAGACATATGAAATATGTACTTCATGAACCAAAACTGAAACTGGAGAAATGGCTAAGCATGAAAGGTCAGGGCTCATAAACTGAACATAATCTCCTGTGCTTTATGCCTCCCTCCCCACAAGCAAATTAAATTTTAATGATTTTTGGAAGCTCTGACTGCTAAATACTGTTTCCAACCTTCCATATAAATGACAGCATAACCCTAAGGCCAGTGAGAGTGGCCAAGTCTATGTGCTTTTATATGCAAGGTGCTGGTTTATTCCCTAATGTATACTACATACAGCAGAAGAGTCCTGATGGGATGGTGTGAGCAGTTAGGATTGAAAGCTTGGTCAGAGCTCAGGAGATCCAGATCTCCACTGCTCTAATAACAATTCAGTGAAAATCTCTCCTGAAGCAGAAGATGGGGTGCTGTGTTCATGTTGCATAAAATTAGACATCCACACTAACTGTAAGATGTTGAGAGATCAGGCTTTAAGTATTCAAAAACAATTGATGATTATATGCTAATAACTACAAATCATTCATTTGAAACAGAATTTTTGTTTTGTGGGGTGTTTTTTGGGGGTTTGTTTGTTTTTTGTGGGTGTGGTTTTGTTGTTGTGTTTGGTTTTGTTTGTTTGTTTCATGGGGTGGTGGTGGTTGTGGTTTTATCGTTTTTGTTGTGGTTTTTTTTAACTTACTCTAGTAAATATTTAAATGGGTTTGTCATATTCTGAACTTTATTCAGTACCCACAAATTTAAATGATGGAAGAAGCTTAAGACCTAACATAATTTCTAAGATATTTATTTGGCTTCAGATGAAGATTTACAGCCTTCATACAGCTATCAATTACCAGTAGCAAGATAGGAAGTCATATAAGACAGCAACAATAGCATGAAATTAATGTGGACCTAGCAAGGCAAGGTTTAGTGGACTGGTCTAGTGAGGCTAGGGTAAAGAAAATGAACTTGGCCTGAAATCCAGTACAGGCTGGGGCAACCTCAAGCCAGCTATTTGCTCTACTGTGCCTTAGTCAAACCACAGACGACTCCTTGAACTTACCAAATATTTCACCTGCATTCATCCTAACTGATAAATGAACAGCAATCAAAATTTGCAGAAGATTTTTAAAGGGTCATTCACTGCTTTTTCAGTTAATTAGTTGCTTGGTTTACATATTTGTTTAAAGCTTGATTGTTTTCAAATAAAATAAGCACAAAAATACAAACAATTATCAGTTTACACTACTGAGTTTTGTCTGTTGTTGGATAAAACACATCTTAAACTGGATAAGTTAAAGTGCTCTTAAAGATATTCTAAACTGATTCAGATGTATTAAATAAATTTACATGAGAAAGGGATGGGGTTTTTGAATGCATGCCAAGCATACAAAATCATGGCATTCACATTAGAAGACAAAACTAACTACAATCAAACTGTAACTTTCATGATAAACAAATATTATTTCTACTTTCTACCTGCACATCACTATTAATTAAAAAAAAAAAAAATCTGCAAAGGTGAACCATTCTTTTTTTACAGAAGAAGCTGAAATTAGGTCTCCCGCAGTCAGAAAGAGAGTCTGGACTAAAATTTGTTCCTAACTCTTGCCACTGTTCTTATTAGACACACTGGGAATTACTGTAAGTTTTTTGTAATTTGTGTTGTTTAGAAGTATGGGAAATGTGACTGGCAGAAAATAAGAGAGGAACTCGAGATTTTATTTATAAAGAAAGCAAGCCATATCTGATGTGAGACTGTGGAGATGACAATTGCAGAACAAGCCTCTCTGTACACAACTCAGATCATCTTGAGGTCATTATCACACTTGCAAAAACCCTGAGCATTGCTGACTTTTCACAGCTTTTGTGTTTGCCCATCTGTTATTGCTTCCTTGTCTTCCTTGTACGTCAATGGAATGAATGTGATAGAATCCAGCAGGGTAATTAACAGGGCTGCTATCTTAGGAGGTGCCCCCTTTTGTGGAGTGCAACTCTAATGTATTCTTTAGAGACATGCAGTACAGACAGGAGCATTCCTACACTTCCAGAAATAGCGGTCCACTGCTTCAGCCTATGCTGCACTCTTGGTGGGTTAAAGAAACATTTATTTATTAAAATATAAATAAAGGATAGAGAGATGTATGCCGTGATAAGAAATGTATTTTGTTGAAGGCCTGATTATCACTTAGCTTTCCAGCCCAAACACAGACCAATAGCACATTCTAATAAAGTCCAGAAACCACATGCTGGAAATTGCTGTAACTGCTGTTTTCAAGTACTTATGGAGGCAATGGCACTACTATACATCTTTGCACCTGCTTCTATCTCTTAGCTCCTCTTGAAATTTTTTCCCTCCACAAATTGTAACAGAGCCTAAAAACACACACATGCATGAAAAACACTTTTCAAGAACTGGAAGTTATTGGAGTATAGGAAGCAGCATCTACTCCTCTCGTTCACCTCTCCTTCCACTGACACAGAAAGCAACTGGGATCCATTTCAGCAGCCTACCCTATAGTTTTGCATCTTCAGCAGAACCCATAAGCGTCCTGAATCAGTTTATACCCCTGCTTGGTCACAGCTATTTAATTATAGTTGTTACAGCCCCTTCTATCTTTACAGTTGTAACTGTAATTATAGTTGTAACATCACACTCAGATGCAGACTGATATTTTTGCTCTTCTCTAATCACATCTTCCACAGACTTTTCTTATGTTTTGAGATGTGGCAATAATGTGCAGTTTGCTACTGAAAGTCTCAAATACTTTTGTTCCGTGTTTGTTCACTTGCAATAATCTGAGCTGCTGGTGCCAAGAGAACACATCCTACTGCGTTAACAATCTTCCTGCAAGATGAGACAAGATATTCTAGAAACAGTTTGTAGAGGAGAAACTATTCAAATTCAATACACTTTTTTCAAAGTTTTTTAACTTACTATTGATCCACATGACTCATATTCAATGAGATCACTAGACTTCAAGAAACAAACCCTGCATTAATCTCTTATTTTACAATTCTGACTATTTTAGCTTTTCCCAGTGCTCTGAGATGGACCTACACACTGTGGCATAGCTTCTCTTTTGGACTGCACAATTCTTTGTCATGTATCTATGTAAAGATACATTTACACGTACGTGGATTTGAACTGCGAGTTTTGCAGCATGCATTTAAAAATCAAAGAGGGATATTTATTGGTATTGAAGCATATTCTATGTTATGTAAAGCTGCTGATTGGAGATAGAGAGGCCTGAAGAGCCCTTCAACAGTTAAATCTGTGGAAGATTGGATATTCCATCATTGCTGTGAAAGTATGACCAACCTTGCCACTTCCTTGCGGATAAGCAGTGTGCCTGCTCCAGACTTAAAGGGAGAAGCAAGGAATCACAGAATCACTATGATTGGAAAAGACCTTTAAGATCAAGTCCAACACTTATCTAATTCTACCAGGGCCACTATTACACCATATCCTTAAGCACCATATCTAGATGGCTTTTAAATACATCCTGGGATGATGATTCAATCACTTCTCTGGGCAGCCTGTTTCACTCTTTGATAACCTTTTCAGTATAGAAGTTTTTCCTAAAGTCCAACCTAAACCCTACTTGGTGTAACTTGTTGCTATTTCCTTTTGTCCTATCAGTTGTGACCTGTGAGAAGACACCAACACCCACCTCTCTACAACATCCTTTCAGGTATCTGTAGAGAGCAATAAGGTCTCCCCACAGTCTCCTTTTCTTCAGGCTAAATAACCCCAGCTCCCTCAGTCACTCCTCATATGACTTATTCTCAAGATCCTTGACCAGCTTCATTGCCCTTCTCTGGGCCCATTCCAGCACTTGGATGTCTTTCTTACACTGTGTCACCCAAAACTGAACACAGTACTCAAGGTAAAAAAAATAAAATT
>JAAGNO010019714.1:6443-37017 GCA_033439905.1 Ceryle rudis | reverse complement strand
TGGTTTTTGTGGGGTTTTTTTGTTTTTTTTTTTTTGGGTTTTTTTTTTTTTTTTTTTTTTTTTTTTTTTTTAAGTTTGCAGCATGTAGCAAAAGTTTGCTTTTGAAGAAAAACAGATGTCCTGAAATAGAAATAAATGTCTCTGATGAAATAAATGTAATTAAATTTGTATTGTTATTAAAAGTGATAGCAAAATCTTTCCAAAATAGAAATGTCAAAATCAAAGGGAAAAGATAGTCAACTATATGGATAAAATCATTAGGTCAGGATTAATTCCCGCATTCACAAATTTAACACATTCACTCAGCAAGAAATTTCAGTTATTTTAATGGAATCTTAATATTAGAGTTGTGAAAATCTCTTTTGCTTGTAAAAAAATGACACATGCTGAGCGCTGTATCCAGACAGGCTGACACCATTGCCAGGAGGATTCTTCCTTTAATCTTCTCTATGCAGGCTGATCTGAATGGATCTGAGAGCCTGGTCTAGATGTAACAGTCCTAGACAAATCCTACCTCAATATCTAAATTTTTTTTTTTAAAGAAAACCTGTAGAAAATTTTGACAATTATATGTAATTGAAGGTAACCTTCTATCCTAGGCATAATCTGGATTAGGGCAAAATATGAAATTGAAAAAAAAAAAATCCTTTGCAATGATGATGATTTTTTCACAGCTTACACAATGGATAGCTACTTTTATTCTCCTGGGCCTTTGCAACACTCAGTCCTGCTAAGCATGATATGCTGCTGTCTCAAGAGAAAAAAAAAGTCTTCTTCAAATATGCATCCAAGCATGCAGCTTCCCACACTTTAGTACTGATTTGTGGGACTGAGGAAGAAGAAAGAATCCATTGTCTTCCCTTAGAAGGAAGGTGGACTAGTCAGATAGCATCAACATACCCAACAAGATAGAAATAGAATCCGAGTACTTGGATGAGGAAGAGTTGGCAGTTAGATATAGACAGGCTAGAGAGAAAACTAGTTCACAGCACTGTTGATCACTCCGCTACAGAATCTGTTGGACTCCTTTCTGTACAAAGCTTTCAAGAGAAACATCTCATGTTAGTACTTTCTAATACTCTCAGATGTCTAGGATGATGACCTCGTCTTTGTAATTCACAGCCTTGTTACGTTTTGGCTGAACCACCTTAATGCAGAACATGTGTTTTAAAAGTGCTTTCCACTTTTTACTGCAGCTCTACTGTGAGGTAGTACATACCAAAGTATATAGATTGGTTTCCTGAAAAAGAATTTAAGGCCTTCCACATTTATTTGCTTTGAACTGGAAATTCATTTATTTCTCTCAACACTGGTACCAAACTTTCCAGCTACTTTCCCATGAAAATCTAATGGGAAGTAACATTAAAAGAAGAAACAGTGTTTTGAGATTCCTGGTAGCCACAATGTATGCATGTGCCCTGCATACTAAAATGACACATAATCTCTTAAAAACATTTTGCTCATAAAGTTAAGCAGAAAAAAAAAAAAAAAAAAAAAAAAAAAAAAAAAAAATCCCACTAGCTATGTGATAGTTTAAAAAGCTTAGTATTCTCCAAAAGAAAAATTATTGTTGCAGCAACTCTGTTCACAAGTTTATAGACAGCTTTCTAGTCATCATAAATGCATGAATCTCCTGCCCTGGGACGTCTGGCACTCTGAGTTTCTCTGCTTCTGTCCAAGTCTTGAGTCATACACCTGGCAGTGACCTGACCTAAACACTGGGTTACCATCATAACTGATAGCAGATTTCACATCCTATAGACAGGAAATACTGAGATAACTGTTAGTCACTAAATCTTTACACTTTCACAAAATATCCTTCTTCCTGCTTTTAAATTTCTGGTACATATCAGTTAAAAATCCTTTGGCAACAAGAAATCTCACTCCATCATTAAAAAGGATCAAAAGAGTCACAAGTAATAAGAAAGGAAATAAAGCTTTTTCATAAGAAAAAAAAACTGAAAAATTCCTCACACTGGCTAATTTTCTTGTTGAATGATCTTTATCACTAAATGTAGTCTGTAACCCAATCAGTTTGTCAGATAGGTATTGAAGATTGAAGTAGCCATATACATTATCTTTGTATCAGACAAAATAATACAAAGTAAATAAAGCTGAAAACAGTCCCAGTAAAAGCTTATGAATAAAAAGAATAGTGAATGAGAAGAATATTAGATGGTCTGACTGAAAAAAACCAGGTTGTTCTATTTTTCTAAAATGATCCAATTGAATTTATTTAAGCAGACAAAATCTAGAGCCTTTTTTCTATCCCTGGCTACAACACCCTTAGATGTAGAACACTTTACAACATCTATTTAATTTGACAGAAGCCATAAAACTTTCTTAACTTCCTTAACAAACTTTAAAAGTACAATAAAAGTTCCAAAGCTAGAATTATTGTCAAGAAGCCAGTAAGCCACTTTCCTGACTTAGCAGGGAAAAATTCAATAAAAGCCCCAGCTAAATCTAAGCAGGCTACTGTGTCCATACCACAGAAGGCAGCCAAAAATCAACAAAATCAGAAGTCTACCAATCTGAGCAGAAGGAAAAATTCTCTTCCAGCTCCAGATTTGACAGCTACATTGTGTGAACTGGATACAAAATAACCATTAATGTAGGAAGCATTATAAGCTTTAGGAGCACTGGGAAGCTCTGTCTATACATCATATTTCTGCAAGCATTTCCAGTGGGTCAGAAGAGTGGGGGAGGAAAAATGTTCCAAGGATATAAGTGGGGGAGAACTGACAAGGTAGGCAAGCAATGGAACCCTTGCTATGTGAGACCAGTACAAATGAACAAAAGCAAACAAACAAACAAAAAAATAACAAAAACAAAAACCCACACACAAAAAAAACAAGAAACAAACAAACAAACAAACCAGCATACAAACAGCAATCCCAACTATTTTAAATCCTGTTAAAACTACTATTTCTTCTTCCATGTACAAGAACTCCATCTCAAGTTAGCTCATACTCTGCTAACCCTAAAATTAATTCTTCTGATTGTTAGAAATCTTTTAATTTCCAGTCTAAATTTATTTCATACTATTTGATAGATAGTTACTCTTCTGTAACTTTCTGAAATTGTCTCTTCCTACTTCCTGATAATTATCACTCATCACTAGGTGCATTTATCAACATCTGTTCAATCACCTTTCTTCTGGCTGTTTCATAAACCAAGCTCTCTTTTCAGAAAAGAGATATCCCATTCATTTCATCATCTCATGAAGTTTTCTCTGCATCTGTTTTCATTACATGTGTCTTTCTTCAGCAACAATGACCAGAGCTATATGCATTCCAAGTTATTTTTTTTCTATAGTTTTCTATATATTCTACAATCACATTTATGCATCCTGAACACTATTAAATCCACATAACTTTTCCTTGAATATTTATAGCTCCATTCTTCAGCTCTGTCATTCTCCAAACAATTAGATGAATCCGTCAACAGACCTTCGTCTCTTTCCTCTCCTGTCACCTCTAGTTGATGAGTTCTAGCTGAAACTTGATTTCAGTCCACACAGATTTTTGACTACATTTTCTAAGCTTAGTATGACCTGTGCGTGTTATTCTGTGATGACTATAAATGGTACCTTTATATTGTCCACAGACAACATGTTTCGGCTGTAAGTGCCTGTCAGAGAGGCCAAAACTACCAAATATATGGTATCTTTCTAAACCAATTCCTTAACCAATTCTTTGGTTCTAAAATATTCATTTACTCGAACATGACAATACAAATCACCTAGAGGGAATGGATCAAAACTAGAGGTGGGTAGATTCAGATTAAGTTCTTCACCATGAGGGTGGTGAGACACTGAAACAGGTTGCCCAGAGAGCTGGTGGAAGCCTCATCCCTCAAAGTTTTTAAGGATGAGGCTCTGAGCAACCTGATCTAGTGGGAGGTGTCCCTGCCCACAGCAGGGGGGTTGGAACCAGATGATCTTTAAGGTCCCTTCCAACCCTGACAATTCTATGATTCTATGAAATCATTTCTATATGTATAGAAGTATGAGGGGAGCTACCTCCAAATTATCCTCATTAAGCAGTAAATGAGGGGATTTAGATTTTTATGAAAGTACTTTATTGTCCACAGTGGACTAAATCACTGATTTAAAACTGTAAGTTGCTGACAATTATTTAAAGTATCAACCTCATTAAAAGGATAAAGTAACGACTTCAGTTTAGGATAGTCAGCAAAAAGTGCTAGAAGACTAAAACTGTGACTGCGTGTGTTTCAGTTGTCTGTATTTGCAAAATAAAGATCAGAAGGACAGACATCCCAGCAAAAATATATCACACAGGTCAGCAATAACATTACGGAATATATCTTGTTTGTGAGGATAACCTAATTTGTAATACAATGTTGTTTTTTTTTTTTTTTTTCATTTTTAGAACCATTTGAGATCTTGTTTTTAGAACTATTTGATGTCTCACCATTGTGTTCTAACTTTTATCTGAATTTGCTTTGGACTTCTGAATTTTTCTTAGATTTCCTTGTAATTGCTTAAGTGTCTGGTATTCAACAACTTGAAAATTCCATTTTCAAAATTTAAATGGAAAAACATCTTCATGCAGAAAAAAGGGAAGGTGTTCAGTACCATTAAAGAAGGTTTGGTTTCTACAGATACTGCTCCGTTTCCTGTTCAGTTGAAAATATCTGTAATATGGGATGCATCTCTGTACAGTAGATAATTCAGACAGGGTCACAGAGGTTTCAGATTTCCTATTGAAAATTGCCACTTAACAGATTTATACACTGAGTTAATTTTTACTCGGTGGCACTTCATTCTAGAGTGACACATTACAGGAAGATACTTAATACTATATCATAAATGATGACAAAAATTCAAACAACTTTGGGTGGCCTGAGACTAAGCTTCAATTGATACTAAATGTTTTTTATATTTATCCTCTCTAAAATAAGATCTAGCTAGATCTCCATGGTACAGCACTAGTAAACATGGGAATAGAAGCGATCCAGCCCCATAGATAGATAGTTCCCAATCACACCTATGACATTTGAACTTTTCAAGAGTATGATCAAAGCTAAGTGGAGTGAATGGAAAGGCTCTCATTGACATCAGTGGGCTCTGGAACAGGCTTGATGTGTTGACAGCTAGAGAGATGCTCTGAAGCTATCTGAAAATAAATTCAAGGTCTGCTAGGACACTGTGGCAGAAGAGATACCATTGCTTCATTCTCTTCCATGTCAGAAAATTATCTCTGAGCTGTCAGTGTCAGTTTCTCATTTTAGTGTTTATGTTTCTGGCTCATCTCTCACCAAATGGCTTTCCTTTTGTATGTATGACAATTGATTAGTAATAAAACACAACAGGGTCATAAAAGTAACAAACTTTCCATCTATAATATAAAATATTCTTGTACACAGCCAAGTCTTATCTTCTTCAAATAATATCCACCACACAACATAAAAAGATGAGACAAATTAGTTTCTGCTAACATAGGGCCTTTGTACTTTAGCATTCCCATACCCATCCTTAGAATTAGCTAGAAATTTTTAACTTTCCCCTAAGCTCTGATCCACCTTAAAAGCAGCAGTCACATTGCAATCGATTTAGTGACATGAATGTTATTTACACTTCAGTTTGCACCTTTTTCTAAGATTTCATAAGAGAATAAATCCACACTTCCAGGGATGGCTGTGCATGAGGAAGTCTGGGGCTGTTAAGCAGAAGTGTTAGACACGTATGGGAATGTATTAGTAAGGGTCACACCTCAATTTTAAGATTTTTATGTGACAGCAAGAGCATAAAAGACAGCAGGTTGGCAAAGGGATTGACTGCATGTGGGTTTTTTCTTCTTTCTAACTGTGTTTTTTGAATTGTTAAGCATTGCTATCCAACAACCTAGGTGGATCACACCATCTAGATGCACCTGCACAAATAAGGGAATTAAAGCCTTGATGAATTAACTCCTTTAAATTAGACATATGATTTCCATGCTATGTATGCTGAGGCCATGAAACTCCTAAAGCCAAATATTTTTCAAAACAGATTAGTAAGGAGAATGTTGTAATATTCGTAGTGAAAATTCATTAGAGCAGCGAGGTGCCTTTCAAAGGTATCATACATGCATGAGGACAGGTAGATATAATCTGGAGAAATCTATACTAAAATAGAGCAATGCACCATGTACCATATTTTAATGCTAACTCTTTCGTCCCATTTTTGCCTGTCTTTTCTCACATGGAAGTGTCAGCAGTTTCCCTAGCCATCACAGAAGTAACATAGGAAATGTCATTACTGTGATCTCTCCAAACTGATTTGTTTGTGGATCCTATAAGCAAAACCAAAATGACGAGTCAGTTCTCTGGGATTACTTGAGTTGCAGCTGCTGCAACACTTAAATCACTTCATGACCTTCTTTGCATTTATCTGATTCTCCACAAAGCTGATCTAGAGGAGAAACCTCTTCAAACTTTGATCTTATATTCAGTATTCTTGGACATCTTGGTTCTGCTAGAGAACCCACTATCCAGGGCAAGGTGATGTGGTCATATCTGCTTTACACTATCAGAGGGTTCCTTCAAAAGAGGTACAAAATTCTTCAGTTAAGCTTGACTTGACCTCTGTATCAGTGAAGGAGTGTAAAATGGCGGCAGCTAACAAAGAATCTGACTTCACTGGGAATGAAACTAGTCATTTTTCTTACAAGTTTGGGAACTGCACACTGCTGTGATCTGTGTGCTATTCTTTGGCCAGATCCTGGGCCAAATGATCAGGGTATAATGCTGTAAAGAGTAGACCTTTTACTTACTCTGTGCTAGTGCAGTCTGTTCTTGAAAACAGTTGACCTAAATATCAGCACAACCCAGAGTCTGAAAAGCAGAAACAAAAGAGTCTTGGTGACCTAGTCCCTGACCAGTACAATCGTGCTGTTTTTGAGGAAAGATGCTGGTTTACCACGCTGTCTCTGCTGAGGAGCACTGCCACAATCGAGGCTAGGGTGAAGGAAGAGGGCATTTGTCCTTGTGTTAGCTGAGTTACCAAAGGATTCATATGTTTTTGAAACCTTTAAAGTCTTGAAATTATCTTCACTAGTCAAATAACATTCCTTCAATCTTTCTAGCATTTCTACAGTAATTCATCCTTGATTTCATAAAGGAAATATCAGCTTGGGTTTTTAAGGCTTACAAGAAGCAAAGATCTGAAGAGAGCCTAATTCTGGATGAGGGACAATCTCACAATCCTGCCTGGACATACACCTGTCTGAACTATGGCTTTATGGACCCATGCCATTTCTCACTGGACAGTGACTGCAGTCACACTGTTATGGGAAATTTTATACATGAAGATTTTTATTTGCTTTGCTTTTTATTTGTGTATGAGTTTGAAAAGATTTGGTTCAGCAGAACAGAAATATTTCATAGATTCACCATTGGCTTTGATCAATTCTTTGTTAGATCTGGAAGAAAGCAAGTAGAAGGGATTTCTTCTTTTAAGTGATCATCATGAGTAATTTTAATATAGTCATTATTGAAATAAAACTGTTTATTTGTGTACCTCACACTTTTGACTGACCAAGATTTTTTTTTTTTTTTTTCAATCTCCTAATTGAATGAAGCAAAATGTCCAGGAATCAACATAAAGTCTATAGTCAAAGGAAGTAAAACTTGCTTTGCTACTCTCTTAGCTTCTGCTAGTTGTGCAAAACAACAATATTTTTAAAACAAACAAAAAAAAACAAACAAAAATGCCATAGTTTAGTAGTGTAATATGGGGAAAAAATCAAGAAAGCAGCAGGTACCTTGTCAGCACTTGTCTATGTCACGTGCCACTACTAGTTGAAGGCTAGTCAACAAGCTCTTGAAACCGAAAAAAAAACCAGCTTGAAACTGAAAAGCTTCAGGAGCTGAAAAAGATCAAATTTTCAAGATGAAGAAAAAGGTGAAGGCAGAGGCTAAAGAAAAGACTCAAAGAGGATAACAAGAAGTGATTATATTAGCTGCTAGGGATGACTGTACTAGTGGAAACATTTTGCAAAATGTTGGTGGGGTCAGGACATCGTTACGTTTGGTTCTACAGGTAAACAAAGAAAAAACAAGTTTTCATCTCTTTTTTTTCTCTCATATTTGTAAAAATACTAACTAAAGGGAGTGGAAGAATTGATCAAGTCTCTAAAGAGACTATGAAACATGGCTCCATGTCTTGTAGAAACTGTACACACAGCAGATGCCTGCCACCTCATCTATCTTGATGTGATGTGTCTCTTATTGATCTGTTCAGCTGCCAATAACGGACACCTGACCAGACGGGGTGATGAGGTAATCAGCCATCACGAAGATTGATTCACAGCAGTCTGTCTGAGAT
Source organism: Ceryle rudis (assembly GCA_033439905.1). Lineage (NCBI taxonomy): Eukaryota > Metazoa > Chordata > Aves > Coraciiformes > Cerylidae > Ceryle > Ceryle rudis. The sequence continues at coordinate 28,685 of JAAGNO010019714.1, read as the reverse complement.
GGACTCTGAGAAACAGGGAATAAGCTAGCACTTACTAAGTGCAATGGAAAAGTTTTCCATCTTGTAGAGAGTCAGTTAGGGATATCTTGATTTTAAGGGCACCACAATATTAACGTGGGTTCATAGTAATCATTCTGCAACAAATGTAAAAGTGAGAAGCTAGGATGAGATGAAGTAACATCTCCCTGAGGGTATTCACTTGTGCAACAAAAAAAAAACATTTCCCCCACTTTTCTTGCTATGGGTACATCTGGCTTGACTTTATACCAGACCATCCAGTATTGTCACAGTAGCTCATTTCTGTCTATTCACACAGCATTGCAAATCAAGTAAAAGTTGTCCTATCGAAGCCAGGGCTAACAAGAGGAGACTATTTTTAGCATGAAAGTGAGTTTAACAAATGGATCGTAGCTAAAGCAGCATGACAGCCCTGCCAGCTAATTAATAGAGACACCAAAGGTGATTTTGTAACAGAGCCAGAATCACTACTACGCTGAGCCTTCAGATTAGGTGGATTTTGCAGCTCTGTTGTATTGTCCAACCAGAAAAGGAAGTCCAAGTATACTGCAAATCTGCCCCAAATACATTCAAACATAACCTGCTCTGAAACAGATAATAAAATGTTTCCTGTTTTGTTTGACTTTGTTCCTTGTTCACCCCAGCATTAATCAGAACTCTCCTTACCTGCAGTCTTTTCCTCTTCTGTTATTTATAAAAGTGTCTAAAAACTGCTGAGATGGGCCACAATGAACTGGAATAAAACCCTCCAGCTATAGTGAAGGACTGAAACTCCTTGTCTGCAGAATGACAGGTGACAACATTGTCACAAAAGTGGGACAGAAATCAAAAGCAGAATTGGAACTTGATGTTTTCTTCTTAGGGGGATCACGTGATTCCTGGACAAACCATGTCTCCTTTTGTGCTTTAATGACTTTGTGGGCACCCAGATATTTTAATACTTAATGTGGATCACTGAAAATACAATATACCAGGCTCTTCATTAATCTCTCCCTTAAATTTCCTATAGATCTTTTTTTAAGAATATAGGATATAATTCCATGGAAGATCATTTTATATCAAACAATTTTACAATCACAGAGTTTTCCCACAAATGAATTAGTTTTGTCTTTAAGACAGTCTCTGTGCTCTCTTTTTCTTTGTGCCTATAAAATTTGGCTGAATCCACCTGCCTTTAAATAGACATTTTCTTCTGTAGGCCATAATTTTTCAGGAAGTTCTCAGCTCACCATTACTAAGCTTCTCTTTTGAAATTATTATCTCAGGAGCTGTTCCCCAGGGAAATTACTGCAATCCAATCACTACAAATGTAAATTAAATCAGCATCCAATATAACCACAATGGATTGTGTTTCTTTCCACTCCTTTCTCCTTTGGAGACATCTAATTCTGGAACTACTGGAATAAATTCCACTCACCTCCCATAAGGAAATAGCTGCAATGATCTGAAAGCATATACAGTCCATAGGAAATCACAGCACAACATAGTCGTGATGTTTATTCTGGTTCACAAGCTAAGCAGCCTTCCTTCTGCTTAGCCTCTCTCCTCCTCTGCCTTTACCCTGTATTTTCTGTTGTAGGGATAAAGTTGGGAATCCCACTGTCTATGTGACACCCCGTTTACAGCTTTCCACATCAGAAAGTTGAGCTTTCCTGTGTGCAGGTTTGGAAATACTCACACATGAGCCAGGATTTCAAACTGGTCAGCAAAGCACTGGGCTGGCAATACTCAGAGGTGTAGCATGTGCTTCACCTCACAGCTATGTAAAACATAGAAAATTCTTCAGGCTAGAGAACTGTAATGTTAATTGGGAAAAGCATCAGTTTCCACATATTAGCAATCAATAAACTAAATAAAGGAAAGGAATATGTGGGTAGAAGCTGAAGGAATGATGAAGAAGTTTAAAAGACTTTGGAGTTAAACATCACAAGAATAAAAGTATACAGATTTCCCAAAATTGCCACTTCAATCTCAATCTTTACTCAAGAACAAACTCATATCCCTGTGGCAAGTGTATGCATGCAAGTCTGATAATGCAGATATATACCAAGTGAACCAATGAAATACCTTCAGCTGTATGTCCCAAGACACTAATCAGTCTGTTTCATGCATCTTGAAAAACCCAGTGCTAAAACAATTACTCTCAGTGTTACATTTAAGGTTACTTAACAAGTATTGGATAGTATGTAGAACAGTGATGTTCTCCCTTCAAAATAAAAGGGCAACTGTTGCCCACACAACTGCAACGATGAAACCTGGGATGAACAAACTACATACTTCACACTTAAAAGTTAGACTATATCTCTTCTAATGGGGAAAAGAATGTTCTTCCTGGCATAAAAACTGCTATCTACACGAAAAAAAAAGCAAGCTATTCAAATAGTTGCTACAAATGTTGAATCTTCACATCAGACACACTTTAGTACTTTGGCTTTGAATATGTAAGTTTTAAAATGTAGCAAATCTCCAGTCAGCCAGCCTAGCATGTTCTTACTCTTTTGCCATGTGCTTTATTTACATTGTGTCACAGTGTTTCATGGCTACTATAATTAATAGTAATAACTAATCTTTCACATTTAAGCAATAGTCTGATGTACCACTGACAAATAACAGATTTAAAAAAAAAAAAAAAAATCTTCATAGTCCTGAACAACCCTGCAAATCCAAACAGAAATATTAAAATATTGGATGGTTTTTCTCAACATCTATACACATATGTACATAACATTCATTTACTTCTGCTCAGCAATACTATAATTTCCTTCTGAATATATGTTAGGTAGGAATGGTAAGTATCAAAAAAATATTTCTCTTGAGTTACAAGAAAACATTTAGCTAACATTAACAAGAGTAGTTGAACACGTGCAGGCATCATCTAGCAATTTATATTGACAGCTAGTGTTGGTGTCAAAGCATATCACTGTTGGTGGTTATTGTGGTTTTATGTCTTGGAAAGAAGATGCAATACAGCTGGGCCATAGCAAAAAAAAAAAAAAAAAAAAAAAATAAAAAATATGCATTTTAATGTGCATACATGCATATGCATAAGTTAGGCTTTGACATATTTCCAGTTTTTCAGTCTGTCTTTCTTAAATTTTCTAAGTATCACTGGTCTCTACAATGTTGCTACTGAGCAACTTTACCTAGTCTTAGAAAGGAAAGATTCTTTATACAGAATTTATATATAGCTCTGTTTAACTTTCACTAAAAATTCAGAAAATTTTAGCAATAGAAAAGGTGAATGAATCAGTGCAGTCATTATACAATATCTAGCAAGTAGTGGAGGTCAGAGAAAAATCAGGGACAATTCTGTCAATTGTAAACATACGCAGGAATAGTAAGAAGTAGTTAAAAAGTGCACTTAAGCATGCAGCTGTATTCCAATGGATGGCATCATCCAAGGAGTGGTAAAGGCACAGACTGGTAATGTAATGTAAGCAATTAGTTCTGGCAGCTACAAAAGAACTGGTGAAGCAGAAAAATCAATCTCAAGAACTAATCTGTATCTGCACAATGGCAATGTCTTGATAACACATCTGAAACATGGCAGTTCAAACAGACAGGACAGAAGAGCTGTATGGATGCCTCAGATAGCTGTCACCCACTAATGACTCTCAGAGCCAGGTGGAAGCAGGGAATTATCATCTGGGAAACTAAGAGGGAATACAGGCAAAGCAGCTACCACTTAAAAAAAGAAAAAAGAAAAAAAAAAATTGCCTCACTGGATGAGGTCAGAAAAATACCAAGACTTTCAATTTTACACAGTAGCTTTCCCAAAGAAATCTGTTGTTATGCATCAGTAAATGTATTGTATGCACTTACAGTACACACTGGCTCTGAGTCCACAAATCACACATATATTTAAGTTTGTACAGATGCACCATCCAAACAACATAACTGCAAATTAGACTTGTCTAAATTATTTTTTCTACCTTTTTTCTTTGCACAGAATTATGTAAGCAACTTTCCTGATTAGCCTCTTTCTAGGTGATCTTGACCAAGTCACTTCTCTATTTTTCCATCTATGAAATGCGACAGTAGTGCTAATTTTCTCTATGGGATACTCTGAGCACCGTTGGACAGATGATATTATGGTAGTATTAACTGGTTTTTATCAGCCTGGTGTATCTAAGTTGAGGAAAAGGGTCTACCTCTGTAGCGGTGAACTACATACATAATGTGCATCTATCATACTATCTGTGTATGAGGACTCCCGAGGAGAATTCCTCATGAATGACCCAATTTACTTTGGTTTGTACCAAAAGGTTGTTGGGCGTGTGTACAGGCTGGATTCTTTCTTAAACCCAAACCTGCTCTCCAGGGGAGCACCTGCTGTGCTTGCTGGAGCCACCAAGGGACTTTTAGCCTGATGCACCAGGCTGGAGCTAGCCTGAAGCAAAATCCCCCAAATGCTTTCAATGCGGATCTCTGCACCAGCTATTTCATTTTTCAAATTCACTCCCATTGTAACTAACTATTTATTAATGTAGATGTAGCCTACAGCGATAAAAAGTAGTTCATGTCTCCAGAATAAATGAGACATTGGTACCTGTGGTTCTCACTGTGATCTCCTTTGTGGATTTTCTGGTGCCTGTAAAGGTTGAGCTCATGCTGCTACCTGGGACATGAATAGGATCTCTCTGTTTTTGCAGCTATTTCTCCCAGAAACAGGAACGTAGCATCCTGAACACACCTCTGTAATACCTGACCAAATACTGGCTAATGGTGTTAAAAGCTATTGGGAAGGAGGGGGTAAAGGGAAGAAGAGAATCACAGCTTAAAAGTAGATAAATTCCTGCTGCCTTAATAAAGCAGATGGAAAAAAAAAAAAAAAAAAAAAAAAAAAAAAAAAAAAAAAAAAAAAAAAAAAAAAAAAAAAAAAAAAGAAATCTAAAAACACAGACCTGAGCAGTAAAATTATACGCAAACACCTTTTCAGACAGCTTTTCTAAGGCAGACCAAATCAATAGTGTTTTTTAACATAGACCCACACTAATTTTGAGATTTTAAAAGGATATTGGTGTGGAGTTTTTCTGTAATGCAATGTTTCTGATGAGCAAAGTTAAACTTGTTTGGATAGTGCAAGCTGTGCATTTCCATAGCTTATCGTATTTGTCTTCAGACCCAGGTCAGTATTTAAAGCAATTGGTTTTGAAAGAAAAAAATTATATAACCTACTGATGCATTAAATCTAAACAAAGCACTTAAGTAAGACTGTTTATTTTTAATTAAAATATTCCATTAGTATTTCAAATGGTTTGGAAATGAACGCTGCCTCTGAAGTCTTTACCTGACTATAACCTTCGCAACCAGGCACTGTGGGGTGTTTTGTGGCCCATCACAGCTCTGGTATGGTGCAAAGGGGCCAGGGCAGCAGCTCTCGATAGGGCTGAGTAACCCACCTACTCCCCTGGTGCCAGCCCAGGGATAGGTCTGCCCAGTGGCAGGACCAGGACACTTGCCATTCTGCTGTAACTCTCCGATATCAATATGCCCACAACACACCAGAAAGCAGCCCAGGCATAACACAGTTTTCTCATCACTTTTGCAATATCTGTACTTTTTTGTCCTGTTTTGAAAACCCACAGTTATCTCCTCCAGTCTCCTGTTCACAAGAAAATCTTTTCTGCAACAGCTAGATTTGGAAGTGATTTAGTCTGATGCTGAATTTAAGACATTTATTCTCATCTCTAAAATGTACCCTGTTAGCAGTGACTAGAGCACAAAAGCACCTCTCTGACAAATAACTGACTCCTAACTGTGTCAGCAAGAGGGAAGCTAAGTCTGCCACACTGTCTGAAGACACAGGGATGGAGAAATCAGTCAAAAATTTCAACTGTGCCCTCACTGCTCTGAAGCAAAGGGCAGGTATTTTACAAGTCTTTATCAGGGGAGTATTTTTTAGCTCCCGATAAAGTATACACACCGTGAAAGTTATTTTTAAAAATCATTTATGTTTCAGAGTTTCCCAATCTATCCTACACAAAGTTTTTACAAGATATTTTTTAAATGGCTACTATTTTGAACTTGCAACTGAACTTATAATTGAAAAAAGTACTAAATATGGCAGTGGATGGCAAAAGACTATAGAAACCTATCTGAAAATTATGTTTAATTTACAATAATCAAATTGTAAAGTCAGAAAAAAACAGAAAGAAAATTCCAGATTTTTTGACCAGGTGGATCATTCTTGTTTTAATAATAGCTCAGTTCAGCCTTAGCTTAGGATCTCTGAGTGGCATTTATATAATAGATAGCTAAAAAGATTGACTTTCTTCTCTCTTCCCTCTGCTACCAACCTGAAAGCATTTTATACCTTGTATAAAACATCACATCAAACCACAAAACCCCTATTCAGACTTCTAAGAATTATCAGTTTCCCTTCATATGCTTCCTATCTTTTTTGGTGTGAATATGTAAATAAGGTATTCAATGAACAATTACATAGCATGGAATATCTTAGAAATTCACCCATGATAGTACATCACACCATCATTTCACACAGTAACTCCATTCAAGGAATCAAAAAGTTGGTTCACCATGATATGACATCCCATAGCACGTGGCATGACTCAGAGACAACCTGTGTCATCACGGTGGCTGCTTACCCATACAAAGCAACACTCTGCTTGGAAGATTTTCAGAGAGTCCTCCCACTGTGCATGTTCCCCCCATCTCATGAGGGGAACGGAGGTCAGAGACGGTGTTAACCTAAGCCACGCACAAGCATGGGTGGCAGTGGGTGCTGTGACTTGGAGGGCTGTGTAGGTTCCCACAAGGGAAGTCCGAGTCTGACTGTGCATAAACCATGGGTTCTTTGCCACCAGCTGTGCCTTCCAAAATGCTTAAGTCTTTGACACACACAAATTTACCATATAATAGAAAGAATTACCTTAAATTATGGATGCTTTCTTTTCTCACATATGTTAGTAGCCTTCTTGCAAAAAGCACTTCTGTAAATGTCATGATGCACTTGAATCAATCGTAGTACATACCCTTTAAATAAAACAACAAAGTAATTCCTGAGAGCCATGGTATTTCAAGACATCCAGGGTAAACAGAAAATTTTATTGGTGCTTGGGTTTATTCTCAGGTGATTTGATAAGAGAGCAATACAAGAAAAATCTGTGGTTGTAGCTGAGACATAACGAGGAGATTTTACTATGTATGTATTCTGCTCTGCATGGGAAGACAAGATAAAGCCAAGTGTGGTTTTCTAAAAATGTGCAACCAATGGATTATTTCTTGCTTAATACAACACAACTAAATGTGTCTAAGTTTCTCCAGACAGATATTATTTATGAATTGGGGAAAAAGATAAAATTAATAGGAACATCAAAGATGTGCTGAAAAGTTTCCTGATTAAATATTATCTGACCTCCAAATGGTCTTCTTCTGTATTTCCTGCAGCAATTTGGCCATTAGTCAACCCGTTAACTGCTCCTTCTACAGAAATGCAGATGTCAGGTTTATAAATATCTGAATCAGAGCTGGAATTTAAACTTCATGTTGATTTAAATCCTGTTCAACAAGGTGACATTTTTTTTCAGGGACCTGATATCTTTTTTGGATCACTCCCCAGGCAAAAGCAGGAGCACACACTTTTTTCACTCAGGATTTCTCCAGCACAGCCAGCTATTCATCACCCATGGTACAGGTCAAGGGATTGCTTAGAGTGCATCACCATAGCACACTGCTTTTGTTATAGCAGGAGTTCTTTTGTAGATAAAAGTCTGCAAACCACTGTGGTAACCAAGCCATAGAGGTATTTATCATATTTAGACTTGCTCACACACTGCGGTTCCGAGCACTCAACAAACTATAGCACAGAGAAGCAGCCACCGCTCTGTCCCAAAGTCAAGGGGATTCAGCATGAATTCTACCTTTTCTTTCTTCCATCCATACTGTGCACCTTACTTGAAGTGGATATCAGATAAACTTGTCTTTTTCAGTTTTTCCCTTCAAAAATATACAAGGATGTCACTGGGAGAGCTCCACTCTGCTGGCAAACCTTCATACTCCAAGTTTTCTGCCACTTCAGTAGTATCTCTCTCTCAAAACCCAAACATGCTGGGACAAGCTCATATCTGCAAATCCCAAGCAGCTTTTCAGGCTCATCATTAAAAGCATATTCTGAATTGGTGCTTCACAGAAATCAGAGACAGCAGAGTGAGTAATAGTCTAGGTTGGACAGAATTTCATTAAAATAAATAATACATTCTGTGTATGTTCTTAAGGAGTTTTACGAACATGTGTCAAAACACTTCAGTGATAATTGTGACTATTATTCCTCTTGTTAGACTGTAGCTTTTACTACTGTAAGCAGAGATTTCCAGGAACATCCTTGCTGTTCCATAGCTCCACACTCCCCACCAGGCAGATCATGCAGGGTGAATTTGGGACCTGGAGGACAGTAGTAGCCAGTCAACCATAAGGCATAGCATACTGCAGGGGAACACAGGAGGCTCTGGTGGGTCAGGAAACCACCTCAAACATGGTGTGCACAAGCAATACAGAATGAAAAAAAACATGCAACAAACAGTGAGGCTTCAACAACAACAGTGCCATCAACTACCAAGTGCTAGAAAGAAAAAGACTATGCGTCCTAGACAATGGATGCAGAAGAGTCACAGACATTACAGACAGGGAATTCCATTTAAAGTTGTGATCAAGAAGAGGCAGCAAAAGAAAGAGGGGTCCATGATCTGCATAGTAAATTCTGTTTGTTTAGTTAAAGGTTTGTCAGATGGTTAATTTACTGAATTTTAAGGGCTTTTATTGTGTTATATGAAAGTTTATATTAATTTCCATCCCGAAGTAGCTAACTGTGTTTGCTGAGCTAACTTGATTATATACCACTTTTCAATGGATTTAATCTTTACATAACCGTAGAGAGAACTTCCCTCTCAAAGACAACTTGGTTATATCCTGCAAAGACCAGGTACTGCTCTGGGGAGCCCAGCTGCTTCAGGATATGTATTAGAAATGCAAACTAATCTTAGTCTCTGCTATAGATCAGCATCAGTTGCTGCTGAATGGATCCAAGACCCAGATATTTTTCAAAGAATGCCTCAAATACCTGTTCCTTGCACTAGGTATTCCTGCCTCATCTGCAACAGCCGAATGATCTTTTAGTGTCACAATGGGACTGAAATCCAGGCATAAATGTGCCATGGGACAAGCTTTCCTCAATCATATTGCTTTTTTATACATCCACAAGGACACCTTACTGACTGTGCTTGAGTAAATGCAATTTTTGCAATGGATGAAGACTGACAGTGTTGTCAATCTCCTGCAAATGTTTACATTCTGAAATGGGTTATGAGGCTGCAAAAGTCCATATGTACATGAAGCCACAGTTTTGCCTTGCATTCTATGATAAAGTACAAAGACTGGCTAAGTAACTCCAGTCAATCTGTTCTGCAAGTAGTACCTTTTCCTCAAACTTCCTTTGTGTTGGAGAGCTATCGACTGGCTGCTTGGGGTTTGCTGGTAGTTTAGTTATTGTCCTTTCCTTTGTTTTTACAAAGAGAACAGTTATGCTGTCAGTATTCATCATTTTAAAGGAGTAACTGGAACAGGTTCCATCTCTGAAATTAGGATGCACTATTCTAAATGGTTCCACTCTGGTTGCTGGGAGAATCATGCATTTCAGTCTATGAATCCTTTACTATTCAGATCAACAGCTGATGAGCTGTTATTGACATGGGAGTTTCATCCTGTGAAGATTTCAGGGGACAGGAGGAGCAGGGCTTGGAGCTAGGAGCACCTCAGTACAGGGAAGGGACCCCAATCAGGGCGCAACCACCCAGGCCCCTGTTTGGGCCAGAGGCAGCAGCTGGGTCCCTCCAGGGACTAGAGGTGATGCTCAGGGAGCTCAGACATGGCACTGCCTGGGGCAGGCCTGGGGCCCTGGTCAAGACAAAGTGGTGCCTCTGAGTTCAGGGAGGAAGGGGAAGGCAGGTTCTGAGGGGTGAGAGTCAGGCAGGGAGAGTGGGACTTGCCAGTCCTCAGGGGGTGCTGACACAAGATTATAAACTAGAAGTATAAATGAGTCTGAGTTGGAAGGGACTTTTAAAAGTCATCTAGTCCAATCCCCAGCCTCCTTGGAAGCATCCCTTTTTAGAAGTTACCTTTTACAAGCTGTAACACTTCAATGAAAAGTAATAAAATTTTCTAAAACATCTATGAGGGCACTCTATGAGTACACAGTTCTAGATATCCTGGTTAATTTTTGCAATAATTTTGTTTTCAATGAAAGTTTATACATTATGAAAATTAATATTAAATGAATACAAAATGCTATTATCCACAATGAAATAATTTTATGGACTGAATTCACTAACTGTTTACACACATCCTGCTATTAAGTCAGTCATAAAATTCAGAATTAAGTCAGAATTAAGTCAGTCATAAAAGAAATTATATTGTCTTGCAAAGTACTTTAGTTGTCATCTCATGAAAGAGTGTCAGTTCTCTCACATCTCAGGCAGAAACAATACAAATTAAAACATGGGGAATCAGTCACTCAAGAAAACCATTTTAGGCTCTAAACACTAAGTTCCTGCAAAACAGATTTTCTTTATTCCTCCTTACAAGTAGAATTTGCATTATCAGATAAAGTGAAATTTTAAATGTGCATGTGACTAATGCAACACATAGATCTATGCTTAAAAGTTATTTTACAAGACCTATATCATAACAAACTCCAAACCCCTATTTTTGTCCTGTCTCAGCTTTTACCTAACACTTGACTATACACTACATTATTAATATCGGACAACAAATTAGCTACAAATGTGTATGTACTATGAGAGAACTGTAGTGCAGTGTATACATTATAAGTAAATCCTGCATGCAGCTAAAAGATGTCCTGACGTATTATTATGAGCATTCATTTGTTACTGAGTTAACTGTTGAGATCACAGCAACACCAACGGCCAATCTGGGCACACTGTATTGGTACCATACCCATACATCATGCCAAATAACCAAATCGCAGCTACAATTAATTCAACTACATCATTATGATGAAAAATTTATTTGCAGATACCTCCTTGATTAATGCCTGGTTAATCTGAAACATATCTAACAAGAAAGAAACTGAAGTTGATGAGAGGTACCTGACATGAGAGTGAACACAATTTATCACTGCAATGAATACCCCATGGCATTTTTTACTGTGCATACAAACACACGCAAACACTTCCCCAACTTCCATGACATAATGAAATATCTAGGAAATGAACAAAGGGACAGAGAACTCACGAAGCATATAGTATATGTATTTGCATAGGCAGCAGACGAAGGCAACTGTGAGAAAGAGAAAGACGACATGCCAACTGAAAAGAAATCTGCTCTATTCTGCTGTACTCAGTGGCATTTTAGAAGTTGCCAAAATTTCGGTACTTTCTGCTTCAATACACCTACCCAATTTCCTCAAATGTTTGGAGTTGCTTTTCAGCTGGATAGATTTACTTCATGCTAGAGCATATTCTTTGCATTACAACTGCCGATATCTTAGATTTCTACAGTACCTCTTCTGAAGAATTTTAAAGGTGTGATAAATAAAAAGTGTTATATTTCGTACCTCTGCCCTAAATTATGTTCTATTAAGTCCAGTTCTTCAACACATTTACATGTGTTTAACTAGTCTTGCAAGTACAAGTAGAGTCTTTGACATGAGTGGCTTACATGTAACAGCTGCCACATTGGATCAGATCAATACTCCATCCAACCCAGAAGAAGCAGAAGATGCCAAACAGAAAGAGCATATGAGCCTGGCCGCTGTGTGCAATCCATTCTCCTTCTACCACCCCAGACTTCTCGTTTGGAGAACTCATCTGTTGTCATGCAGGTGCTGAACCTTTCACCTAAGGTTAGCCTAAGAGATTCAGATCTAGCCCTCAGGTTATTTAGAGCTGTGTGCATGGAACAGACTTTCCTATCAAACAAATAATGAAATAATGTAATTGAGATATTCTTCTATAGTAGTACTATTAATCTAGTCTACTAATTTAGTGGAGTCTCTCTGCAATATGTACAGTTACCTTAAATACAGATCATAATGAGCTCTGGGAGCAGATGCAATTTTCTATTCATGACAGTATCAAAGTCCAATATATTGGCATTCGTCATGCACTAGTAACCACTACAAGCAACAGCCTCTACCAGAGATTACATCCCTCTTTTGTCATCAAAAGGGCAACACCCACCATCAAGCCAGTATCACAGCAGAATCAGGGCCAAGGTTACTCCTTTTCAAACCATCCTGCCTGAGTGCCCTGAGTGCACCTGTGACAGCAGCTGGCTCCACAGCCTGGAAAGGAAGCAAATGGTGTGACCACGGAGGCTATCTGCTAAATAAACCAGGGGGTTTAGATGAGCAAGTGCAGCAAGTGCTCGTGGTAGACAGGGGAAACAGGCTGGGCAAAAAGGGGTGGGGAATGCAAGGTTAGTGCTGCATGCACTGCCAAAACCCTGTCACAGTCAACCCAGTAGATCACCTGTCACTAGGTAAACCACAGTTATAAATACACCAGTCTTAACAGTGGTGACAAAGACCTATTGTTGAAGAATATCCAACAAATGATTGGCAAGTATTTTGGAGAAAATCTGCTTAGAAATTCAGCTTTATCTAAACAGGATTCTGCTAGAATTTAATTTCTAAATGTAACATCTAAACTAACTGAATAAAAAAGAAATTAACAGTATTTTAAGGTTTTCTAGAGATGGTTAAAATACCTAATTTTAAAATAACTTCAAATTTTATGGTAGTCTTTCAGGGGAAAAAGACTTTCCCTTTTGGTATATTACCAGCTGAGCCCCACCCCTTGTAAAAAGAATGATTAAAGAAAAGTAAACTGTGGAATAACCAGAGATTTTTTAATTCTTGGGTACTTACTCAAAAGAAAGAGGTGATGGGAATACTAACTGGAGAGAGTTTGAATAAAACTAACAAAAATAAACTAAAAATAAGGAAGACCTTTTCAATTCCAAATGGAGGAGGAAGAAAGGACCTATATTATCACATGAACCTGCAGTAGCTCTAGTGGTCTGCAGCTTTACAAAATCACAACATAAATTACTGTATAAAATCTATTAAGCTGACACAAGACTCTGGTTTCTGAAGTAGCTGACACACAAACTCCACTAGAGTTGCTAGAGCAGGGAAAGAAAATTAGAAAAATCAGTATGACATTGCCTTAAAATAAAGGCTTTTTGCCAAAACCAGAAACAACAAACACATCACTAGACTGGAAAACATAAGAAAGACTATTTTATTTATAGATATTATTTAGGAACAATAAATATAAAAAAATAGAATCCAGCAAAGAGCAAGCATATCTTCAGAGATAAGGGACAAAAATCTTATGCTAATGTTATGTTTTCAAGATTTTGTAATGACTAATTAATCAGTAGTTCATTAACTTCTTAAGCCCATGGACTTCCTGCAAAGTAAAAATCTTGTTGCTGAAACCCCCATGAGAACCTCTATGCTAATGAATGGCACAGAGCATGTTAAAAATATTATCTGCAATAAAGTCAACTGTTACACCTTGCAAGGATCTTGTAGGTGTCACGACTTCCATTTATCAAAAATTTAGTACATTGAAAGAGAAGTTATTTGGGGAGTCTGGGATCTGATTGCATAGAGTTTGGCCAGGGAATCAGAATCCACTCTTTGAAAGGGAACACAAGGTATTTTATACTCCTGGAGTGGTAAGACCCAGGAGAGATCCCAGGGGTAAAAGAAATTACAGTTCTAGTTTGTATATTCTCTTACTATTCAATTGTCACAGCAGCTGACCTCTTAAAAATAAGAAGTGACTGACCCTATAGCTCAATAAAAAGTGAAGTGCCAGTAGCTTCTGTTTATTGGAGGCTAGTACACAATTCTTAGTGCTTCCTAGTAATTTTGTGCAATTGACCACCAGTTCTCTACCATCTGTCTGAGATGAACCAGAAGTTCTGTGGAAATGGAATTTTAGCAATAACTAAAGAACGAATCTCATTTGGATCCATGTGCAGACTACTTCTAGAACATTATAGTGCTGAAAATAGTTCCTTATCTGCCCTCTAGTTCATAGGGCCAGATGATATGAACTCCTTGTAAGAAAAGGCAGAAGAACCCCTGAGGATATTAGTTTGCTGGGAAATAATAATAGAGAAGAAGCTGTTAGAGTGAAAGATAGTGAGCTTGAAAGAGGAGAAATGAAAGAAAAAAGAATGAAATATTTTCAGAAAGCAACATGAGTACCAAGAAGGGGAAAAAAAGGGAAAGAAAACAGAAAGCTACTGAGTGACCTTTACTTTTAGCATGGAAAATAAATGTTTCCTTTTATAGTTTTTTGTTAAAATAAGACCAGTAAGGGATCATGAATCTTTATACTTTTTATAGCTTCCCTTTCAGTGAACCATTTCAGTTTTACACTCAATTTTATAACGTAACTGCATAAGAAACTAAACTTACCTTTCAAAAGTCATGATGAAAGCCTACATAGCTGCAACTATACACACATACACATTTAAGTTTGAGTAAAAAGGAATCTGTAACATTTTTAATTCACAAAAAAAAATCTGCCTTGAAATTGAACTGAAATGATATTTCCTAACAGCCTAATAATTAAATCAAAACAGAAAACAGAATACCCCCAACAACCATACATGCACACAGCTGTAATCACTATTTTTCAGCAGACACTGGGCCTTTGATATCTCTTGGCCCTCTTCCATCTTCTAGACAGTACAATCCCCAAGGAATCACTGTCTACCAGATACTTCTGCATCCAACACTGGACCTGGATTGCCTGTCTCTGCTGCAACGTTGTACAAAACCACAGTGAACATCCTGCAACAATGTCCTGCTGAAAGCAAGGAAGTCAATACCTACAGACTTTTTATCTGACTTGTTCTCCCCCTGGAAATAGACCTCTTACTTACCAGAAGTCCATAAGTGCTGCTGGAAAAGACGGTGAACATGCCACAAGTCATCTGTCCTTGCAGCTGTACATCAGGGATTGTCTCTGTGTGCTGATCCCGAGGATGCTGTTAGGACACCAGAGTTAAGTCCTTTCTTATGGAAGACCTCTGTTGATGGTGCCTGAATGGGCAGGACCAACTCAGGGTATAATTCACAGACAGTATATTTCAGAATATCTGGAGATTTTTTCTGTTTTCTACATAGTTTACTAGTACTAAAGCCCAAATTCTAATACTAGCACATCAGTCCAGTAGCTTTATTCTGACCTTGACACTGGTCCTCTAGCCTGTCATGTAGGTCACAGCTCTTATACCAGGACATGTTTAGTTCTTTCCATGAAAACTTTTCCTCTGGTTTCTGGTAATGGTTGTTTTCTGCTACCTGCTTTGCAGGTAATGAGAGCTTCTGCTTTCATAGATGGCTCAGATGCCCCTCAGCATGGCTCTGTTGTTTAATCTTGTCTGCATTATGGTACTATTCATGTCTGTGTCGGCTTCCATTGGCACTGCACTAATTCAACATTCCTCTGCAGGCAGTAAGACATGGAGAGAGGAGTCATCTTTTCTTACTTATAATTTCACTTATTCCAGTCTGTATCTGGCATTTTTAGGTAGTTTGTGAGTCTCCGCGGTGCATGCTTTGTCTTGTTTTAAAATGTCTTTCCTTCACTCAGTTTATAAACAGACAGACCAAGTTATGCATGGCTTCAATATCCATCAGGTAACTCAGTTCTGGGTAGTTCCTCCATTCAGAACATCCTCTGCATAGCCTGGATTTCCTGGGAAAATAAATAAATAGACAGACAGAAAATAAATAACTATCATCAAAAGCATTTAGATCCCAAAGGTTTTGCAGCAATGAGTTTCATCTCATGTCCTGCACTACAGTGCTTGTCATCAGACTAGAGCAGAGGAAGGAGGAAGGGGAGAGAAACAGCTATATCACCTTGCTTCCCCTCCCAATGACTAGAGAAACAGTCTCTGTCCACCTCCCTCACAGAGGGAAGGGTGAGCTTACCCAGGTGGCATGTGGGTTGGTACGTGGAAGCAGGGAAGGGACATAGGGTAATTGTCCTCTGCCCAGAGTGACAGAAAACCCCCTATAAAATATGTATTAAAGTGATGCACGTATTTTAAAGCTGTTCTCCAGAACTTCTCTATCCCTTCCATCTAGAAAGCATTTTGACATGTTCATCTCCCTTTGGCTTTTAAGCTTGTTTTTTAAACTCTGATTTTGCCAAGAATTCAGTAGCAGATAGGAAAACCTAATGAAAGAAATTTCTGTCCTTTGAAGTCAATGACATACAATGAAAATCTACATGATATGTCAATGAATATTACATCTTTTGTTCTCTTTTCATGCTAGATAAAATGGAGTTTTATCAATGAAGTCATACTAGCAATAACTTCTATAAATACATGGCACATAGCAGCTAAAAGGAGAAAGAAAAAATTTTAATGACAGATACAAGACCTTTCACACAACATATTTCTGGAGGGGTTATTATAAATGGCAGCAGTGGCCTATTCTTCAGTCTCCTGCTTTTTGATATACTGAGATTCAGGGCTGGTCTTAAAATGGATGTGTTGCCTTATAAATTACATAGCATATTGAAGCATGCTTTTGACATGCTGCCAAATTTATAGCTTGCTGCTGACTATCCCCCAGAGGAGACACCCTATCCTCTGCCTCTCGGTAGAGGCTTATGGAAAAGGAAGGATGGACACAGCAAAAGTTGACAAGAAGCTGTAAGGACAGAGGAAACACAAATGCAGGTGAAAAGCTAAAGATAAGAAATAAAAGCAGTTGTTTCTGTTGTGCTTTTCTGTCAAGTTTTGTGAGAGGGAAGACATTGTAGGAAGTTATCCATCTTGACTTCCCTTTCACTAGATGGGTTTTTCTGTTGGCACAGTACCTCTGCAGAACTGCTTACCATTTCCACTGGTGCAAAGCTTGCAAGCACATCTGACACTTCACATTCATGTACGACTGGAGGAAGATGGAGAAATAATACCTGACAGACCCAAAATAGCAAAGCAGCAAAGGAGAAAAGTGTTGAGATGCCTGTTTACCATCCCTGGAAGGGGAAACTCAGCTGCTCCAAGTGCGGTTAGGCTGTGCTCTTTGACTCCACGCTGGTACCAGCTCTACGACGTTAATGAGAGTTATATCAGCACAGGGTCCCAATCAAGTCCTTTGGTGTTTCCACTTCAGGATATATTTCCCATTATGAGTTCTAAATATACAGAGAGAGATGTGAATACACATGCACACACTGACATGCACCTTTCCTCTGCATTTAAACATTTCAAGGACCAAAGGGGTGTTCCTCCCCCTAAAAATAAAACAGAGGCAAGGTAAAAAAAAAGAATATGCAACTCATGCAGCAAGTAGTGCTATATGTGATTATTTTTAATGAAAATGTCAAGTACCAGTTCTGTCAATAGTGATCTGAACTGAAAACCTCTTTTCTGAGTCAAGCTGAGCAGGACTTATATCTGCATTTCTTCAATCCCAAATTATTGCCTGAAATCAGTCAGCTAAAGTAGGTTCCTGATGTGTGTACACCCTCCTCTCTCCCAGATCTAGAGATAAATATTCAGAAGTTTTGCTTCATTTCATTGTCAGCCTGAAAAGAATATCACCATATATCCTCAAAAACACTGAAAACAGGTACAGCTTCCTACTAGTCAACCCCAGTGACTGAGCCCTTGGAGTCAGTAATAAAACTCTAGTGTTTACTGCTAGTGCAGTTCTAATCCATCCGCCCAGTCCTCCAAGACAACTTCCATTTCTCTGGGCTCCTAAGGTATATTTTTCCTTATGTTCCTAATGGGTATGCTCTCCATCCTCCCAACAATCTCCTACAGTCCTTTTGTCCATCTCAGCACAGTTAAATATCCACACCTGATCCTGCTCATTGCAGCATTTGACTAGCCCCACACATATTTCTTGGTGACATCGTTGTTTTTCACTGAATCCAAATGCCTGCCTTTGCTTTCATGCCTGAACAAGCTACTATTTGTCCAAAATAACTGAAAGGAGGTGACTCATGTGCATCACCAACATAGTCCCAGTGTGTATTACAAGAAGTTATGTCAAGAGGGTTGACTGAAACGTTCCCCTGAGGACACCTTGAAACAAGGGTTGAAGTACCAGATATAGCATGTCTTTAAGAAAATAGGCTTAAGATGGATGACAGCAGTAAGTGAGCCACTCACATGGACAGAGACTGACATAATTGAAAGAAAACAGATTGTCTTGCACAACATTAATTAACAGCATAGTTTCTACTGGAGGAGTTCAGTAGGTCCAATAGTTTGTTCAGAAGAGACTCTCCCATTCATTTAAAATTATTCTGCCAAACATGTCCTAGCAGATCTTTATCTTTGTTACATTAAAATCCCAAAACAAACAAAAAATCCAACAACACAGGCAGAGGGATTCATCCTTCTAAAAATATAGTGAGTGTTAAGACTCTTTGGTATCTGTGGAAGGACAGACAGTCTGGGCTGGGTAAGCAGAAAATCAGCAGACATTTTAAACCTTACATTGAAATCAAAAACTTGCCTTCAGTTTTGGAATAACACTGACTGGTGCAGGACTGGAGGATTCAAATGAGCATGTTTTAATATTTTATAAGATAATTGTGTCTCAGCTAACTACTCCCCATAAAAGAAGTTCCTGTACATGTTTCGGGAGGATAAAGACAACCTCCCCTAGGAGATCCTACATATTTGTTTTAAGATGAGAGATATTTTCTGGAATAATTACAGGATAACAATAACACATTGAAATTCAGCAATCACAAGATACCAATTACACAGAATCACATAGATTGGAAAAGACCTTTAAGATCACATTAGCCTAACACTATCAAGTCCATCTCTAAACTATACCTCTAAGCACTACATCTCCATGTCTTCTAAATACCTCCAGGGATGGTGACTCCACCACTTGCTTGGGCAGCCTGTTTCAGTGCTTGACAATGCTTTTGGTGAAGAAATTTCTCCTACTTTCCATCTAAACCTCCCCTGGCACAACTTGATGCTGTTACCTCTTGCCCTATCACTTGTTGCTTTGGAGAAGAGACAGACACCCACCTCACTACAGCCTCCTTTCAGGTAGTTGTAGCGAGCAATAAGGTCTCCCCTCAGTCTCGTTTTCCCCAGGCTAAACAACCCCAGTTCCCTCAGACTCTCCTCATATGAATTGTGCTCTAGACCCTTCACCAGATTCTTTGGACACGTTCCAGCACCATGTCTTTCTTGTAGTGAGGGTCCCAAAACTGAGCACAGTATTGGAGCTGAAGCCTCACTAGTGCCAACTGTAGGGAGATGATCACTTCCCTAGTCCTGCTGGCAACACTACTTCTGGTACAAGTCAGGATGCTATTGGCCTTCTTGGACACCTAGACACACTGTCAGTTCATACTCATATAATATGGTAGTTGGTATCACAAGATACTAATTACCTCTGAGCAACAGGAAGATATATGTATATATTTTAACCATCTGTACTGCTGCACATCTGTGTATCTGTGAAGCCTGGTTGTGACAGATGCAAAATATTTGTATGTGTTTTCTGAGTTAAGGGCAGAGGACTGTCACTTTCAAAGTACACAGTGGTAAAAGAATGTTTAAACACAGACACATGAAAGTGAGGACTGATCATTTCATTTATGTACTCACCAGTAGGTCCCCCATTCATCCAAAAAAGTGTCACCAGTGTTACTATTTGCAGATTTGAGGAGCTAATTGATACGGCTGCAGCTGAACTCAATATTTTTGCTGGCAAGATAACATGACGCACTGTAGAATTACAACAACCTAAAGGAGTGGCAGGTGGTCTGCTGAGAAATGCAGCAGGAGACCAGGTTCATTCCATGAGCACAAAAGCAGCCTCGTATCAAAATGGAGAGAGACTGTATGTTTTCTGCATGTGTGAGGATAGCTGAAGCCTGGGAAATCCTGAGCAAATTTACAGGCTAGTGGATTAGGAGTTGAGCAGCTGGAATATCAGTGCTGTTTAACTTTGGGATCTCATTTAAAGACACAATCCACTTCATTACCAGGAAATCTCCTATAAAGGTTTTTGCTGTAGGAGGAAAATAACTGCAGCACCTACTATAGCTGACTGCAAGATCAGCTTTAATTATGCATATAGTTCTGGAAGGGATATTTGAAAGTCTTTGTATTTCAACTCTTGATATGTCATTGAGGACTTCTTAAGTATGCAGAGGGACTGTACAGATGCTAACTGTTACTTTCCACATTATATGAATTAGTCTTGAATTAGGAAAAGTGACAGATTTATTAGAAAGCCATTATTAACTTTAGTCCTTATGTCCACAGATTATAAAGTTGGAACTAACATGTTGTAGATGAAGATTTTATGTAACATAATGATCTACCCCATATCACCACCTGAACTTCAAACTTGTATCCACCTTTTTATGATAATTGCTTCAAGCTCTTGTCCATTCTCTCATGTGCTTTCTTTTTTTCTTTGAGTATTTTGGGAAATAAAAATTTCATATACTAAAATGACAGTAATAGGTCACATAATTCAGGTGATTCTGTTTCCAAATAATTTATTTTGCACTTTCCAGTAGAGAACTCTATTTAATCCCAATATATGAAAGTAATTGTTCTTGTTAGATGAAAATTTTAATACTTCTGGTTTTATCCTGTTTTCCAGACCACATATTAAACTAAGGAACAATTTCTTAGTATAGAACACCATGGTATGCTTTATTAAACTTTGCCATCTCATAGAACACAGATATATTTGTATTCTTTTTATGTTCTTTGGATATCTCTTCTCTTGCTTGGTGACTGCTTTCATGATGTTCTATGAAGTTTAAACCACCAGAAACAGAGACCCTTAATGCCCATCAGTTTTCTTGTATACCTAGCTGTCTTTTGATTTTAACAAGCTAACCACATCAGAAATAAGGATTTTTGGGATCCTTCTAGAACACCAACACATCAGATCAGGATATACTTTTCTTCTCTAGAGTTCTTTCATAGTGCATGAGAGGAATCACTGAGAAGTGGTTGGATTGCATCAGTCTTTTACAGCACCTATAGTTTGGTCAAGGAATTGATCTCTGCCACACGCCCTGACTACAGGAACAGAGAGAGGGCAATCTACAAGAACAGCTTTTGGAGTGCATGTTAGCTCTGTGTTTCACAGTGCAGTGAAACAATTGTATTCTCATTACATCTTTCCAGAAATAACTTAAAAGTAACAGTCACAACTTTTTTTTTTTTTTTTCAGATTTTGAAATTGTACAGGAAGCCTCAAAAGTATTTTAAAAAAGGTCATGTTTCCCATCAACTCAACTTGTTAGGCAGCATGGAGTATTATAACGTGAGTTACTACAACTACTTTACATCAGCTACAGAGAATATGATCAGCGCTACAAAGAGCTTAGCAGACACTCTTGTACTCTGTGCCTACAACCTCAGCAATATTTTCCTGGTTTTGAAGTGAAGCAACAAAAATCAGTAAAACTGTATATTCAAGTAATTTTTCATTCACAAAAAGCAAGTTGGGGAACTGGTTCTTGTGAATTCTGTTTGTGTTGAATGTAATACATGTATGCTGGTAGTTCTCAATATATTTTTTTTTTATTGCATTGAAAAACAATGGGAACTTGTAAATTCCCCTGCTCATAATAGAAAGACTATATAGCCTTTTAGATAAAGTACTGTTTGTTGGGTTTTTAAAAACTAATACTGCATGAACAATTGTATTCAATAATTGAGCTTAACAACACTTCAGGAGGACATGTTACGAGAAGCTTTTTTACTTGTGAGACATTAATGCTACACACAGGAAATAATAGCAAATGGAGGAATGTGCAAATTTACCAAATGTTTATTATTTTTAATCCTCCACTCCTGTATGTTTGCAATCATAAATCACTTCTCACCTAAGAAATTGAGCTTCAACCTCTCATTCTCCTTAACTAAAGCACTACCTATGGTGCAGGCAACAAAAACCTTACAGCACCCACTAAGACACCTATTATTTTTTACACCTCTTCTCCTCCTCAGAATAATCTTCCTGCTAGTGCAGAAACAAATACTACAGCTGCATAGGTTGTAATGGTTTAACCCCTGCCAGCAACTAAACATTATGCAGCTGATTTCTCACTCCTTGCCCCCACAGTAGTATGGTGAGGAGAAAAAAGTAAAACTTGTGGGTTGAGGTAAGAACAGTCTAATAACTAC